>JAPYZE010001449.1:0-22369 GCA_030522805.1 Leptomastidea abnormis | reverse complement strand
TTATGGTGTAAGGGTTTCTTCAGGGGCCGGTCTATATCTACCAGGCACCTCTCAGGGCCCCTTATTTGTACTATATATGGTTACGGAGCCTCCTTAATACGCATCCAGTAAGTCCTTTTCGTTAATACCTACAAGTTTTCTAATTGCCACGTCTTATATATATGTGTCTTCGCGTAAGCGACGATATGTCGCTATGAAATCGAAACGTTTTCTAATACGCTAAAAGTACACCTATACTATATAGAACTTTTCAAAGTATACACGCTATACGATATATTCTACCCTATTTAAACATCGTTAATTTATAAGTATAAGTGATATTATACACTTGTAATTATGCAGGCATTAAAGGAAGTTCCAAGTTTACATCGCCCGCACTTACTGCGTATAAAATATATTATTGAAACATAGTGTTATATACACCAAGCCCCTATGATATATGTTGCGATATGGGATATACTATATATAATACAAGGCTTGTCTTACAGTAGAGTCTGTATAAGAGCGCGTCCAAGCAGAAACTGGTACTGCGCTTCTGTTGCTGCAGTTGTAAGTTCCGACCGCATGTTGCTATTTTCTTGTTGCGGAAGTAAGGAAGGAGGCTTATAATATACTCTTGAGTCTTATGAACTATTAATTTTCAGGGTGTGTACATGTAGACTATAGCTTGTCTTTATTTATATTAACTAGTTTTGAAAAGCTAAACAAGTATGTTATTTATTTATTTTTTGTTGAAGATGCTTTAAATGTTGGAATTTTCAAATTCAACTTTGATAATTGATTTTTGTTATGTATATTATGTTGTTGATTGAACTTACTTGATTGAATGATAGTCCAAAACAAGAATTAAGGTATTGAATACGTACCTGAAACAGAAAAAAATAAAAGAATATTTATTGATAAAATAAAATAAAATCCTTTTAGAGTTATAAATTTTAATTTGTTATATTCAATATTTCTTATTTCATATTAATTTTTTTGATGCTTACAATAAACAATAAATAGTTACAAAAGCAATATCAAGAATAATAGTTTAAATGTGAAACAATTTAGACTAAAGTTTATTAGAACTGAGAAAGATAAAAGTTCTGCGTATTTCAAGAAATCAAAGTAGTATCATGAGAATCTATTTCCTATAGTGCTTGGGTTATTGGATTAGAGCAATAGTAAAGCGGTGGATTTAAATAATTGAAATAAATGCCGACGGAGCACGTAGATAGAATCATCAAGAAACTAAGTTCGGTCTGTCGTTGGTAAGGGGGTTAAAGCCTAGGGCGATGAAAATGATACTGACGGACGCGGTCGATTCAACTGACTCAGCACACCAGTTTTATACGCTTTTTTTTTTTTTTTTGCTCCTCCACATCCTCCTCCCTTTTTTTTTCGTTACCGCGCGTAACTAGCGATTTGCTCCCGTAGTTTTCGAGCGGTGCAAAAAGTAGTTGTCTAAGCAGAAAATCAAAAAAATGGCTAGCATTGCTGGGTTCAAAGCTGAGTAGGGGGGGGGGGGATAGGTAATCTGAACGAGCTGAGCTGCATAAGAATTGAGTTCGTTGGCAATCGGATATATTCGTTTATGTGTGTTGAAGAAAAAGATAGCTAGGCTGTGCTAAATTTTTAGAACAAACAGTTCAAATTTTTTATTTATATATTATTATTATTTTAATGATAAAAAATATTAGTTAATGCAATTTAAAATAATTGGTTAAAAAAAGATTATAATTTGTACATGTTTGAATTTTATTAAAAATAATAATTATTTGAAAGAGTATTTAAGAGTATTACTGATATGAAATGATGATGATTACGCAGAGTGAGTAGGAAGAGTTTAGAAATTTAACAAGATTAAACTTTTTGCGCGTGCGCTATAATGTTTACTTAAAAGTTCGCATAATACAGAGCCTAAAGTTTAAATCTGAAAAACATAAATCTTCCTCAACAAACACAAATGAATTTATGTCGTGAGATAAAAGTTTTTAATGAATTCTGAAGTCTCTCGTGATTTCCGGATATAACCATTTTATAGCTTGTAGTAGGGAGGATATACACAATGCTTCTAATTTTCATTACGAAAAGTACTTTTCACTCAAAATAGTTTAACTTTATGAGTATGATAAAGCTTTTTTTATAATATTCCGACCCTCGATATATGTACTTATTTAATTTGCAAAATTTTTAATTAAACGTTAAAAGTTAATACAATTATAATACTTGAAAAAAAAACTATCTTACAAGTAACAAAAAATAAGTTTGTTCTGAAAAGGGTCAATTAAGGTAAGTTTTCAAGTACAAAATATCGCTTGTCGAAAAAATGAGCGCAATAACAAGTGCGTAATGAGCTAAAGCGACAAATAAACCTAAAGAAAATACGTGACGAAACAGGAACAAGATAGAGAGAGAGAAAATGTAGAGGCACAAGGACAAGAAAGTTTTTGATTAAAGTTCCGCGAAAAGCAAACGAGTGAACGCGCAAGCGCGACACTGGCTATGGGAGAACGAGAGACAGAGAAAGTCCTAAGCTAGTTAATTATTTCAGCAGCAGACGAATGCAAAGCATTCCAAAGTTCGCTACACGAGTATATATGTATATAGCTATAGCTACCGAAGAAAGAGGGAGAGAGAGGAGAGAGAACATGCTGACGTGAAACTTTAAATTTCCTTGAGGCGAGAGTCGGACGACGAGGAGGTATATATACACGCTGTGCTGGCGACCCGCAGCAAGTAAATGGCTTCTACTGCTGCTTCTATTCGCTTGGTTGCTTACCAGGATTTTGTCTAATTTTTTTCTTCTCTTTTGTACTTGTTGGTTTATTTTTCGTATAGACTAGATTTCTGTGTTGCAAATATATGTTAACATAACTTTAGTGAGGTTGCTATTTTGTCAAAGTCTATTTTTTCAAAGGATATGAAGTGCGATATCTGCTTTTGAACATTAAAAATTTTAGACTTTTTAAAGTACAAAGAGATAATGCCTAATAGTTTTAAAGTTTCATCGATATATTAATGCCTCCTCCGAAGACTATGACAAGCAGAATTGTCTTACGAAGAACATTACAAGTTCTAATTGTACGAAAATAAGTACAAGTAGAGATGTTATACGAAAAACATTAAAAGTCCCTGATGTTATACGAAGATCAGTTCTTTTGCCGAGCAGCATATACTAATATATAAAGTAATAATATAAGTTATCATTATTAAAACTGTATTAGAAAATTATAATGGATATGTTGCACCACTCACTGTCAAAATGTTAACACTTTTATTATTTTATATAAAAGAGTTTTTGCCCGTAAATTCTTGAAATAAATAAATGAATAAATAACAGCAGCGACTTGTCGTGTTCTTTGTTACACTTTTTCACAAAAACTTTTCTTCGTAAGACAATTCTGCTTGTAATAGTCTTCGTAGGAAGCGTCGATATGTCAAATAAAGTTATTACAAATTATTTGATAAAATTATAAAGTATTTATAATAAAATAAAAATTTAAAAGTTTAATTTCCACCATACACTTATTATTTATCCAGAGCAGACAAAATATTTTTCTTATCTCAAACCACATATCTTGCGTCAGCGACATTTTTTCCGCATTCCTACGCTTTTAAACCTTAGCCCGCCAAGCTATTGTTGCTCAATCGAGCGTCCAGATTCCGCATTACGGATGACAACACCGCAGCTTTAAATTTACAACGACACCACTCCCTCTCCCTCTCTCTTGCTTGATATATACCAACATACAAAACAGAAGCAGCAGCAGTAGCGTCCGTTATATTTATTGCATACCAACCCCTATAATACATAGCACCACGTCCAGTCATCGTCGTCGTCGTAGTCGTAGTCGTGCTCGTCGTTGTTGTTGCATAATCGCTTGCTGGCATTAAATAAATCATCGTACTTGCCACCTGTTGCCCCTTCTATAGTATCCATACCTCTTATACATTCTTCATAACAAAGTTGTAAAAAAAGAAGAAGAAAAAAACTCGGGGAAAAAATCGAACATTGTCATTATCGACGATAATGTCATTTCTCGGTAAAAAAAAAAAAAAAATATCAGCCAAGTATTTACCATAGAATTCTTTTTTAAAATTTCAAAGCTTTTAGTCTATGGGAACATTGTCGTTGGCAAATCGCGTGTCGGGTTACGTCGAGCCATCTGGCAAATCGATAAACAAAGATATATACCTTTTGGTACTAAAAGCGTGTATCTATACCTACCTACTGTGCGGTAAAAGAGAAAAAAGCGTGAAATAAAAAAAAATACCAAGAGGCGGAAAAAAAACAAACATCAGTTGAAAATAACGATGTTGAAAATGGTCAATCGTCAATAGACGAGTCTAGACAAAATAATATAAGAATTCGACACTCTATATGTATATGCAAATATAAACCTTTTGTTGCTATTAAAATACCATAAAAATTTTTTTCATTTGTTTATATAAATAACGATATGAATATTTGTAGTAGTAGTAGAACGTATAGAAACAAAAAAATAGTTGTATATGTGAAAATCTACAGGGATGTATGTCCGTGGTGAGAAGAGCGTGCATACCGCTTGACAGATTTTTCACGCCAGGGGAGCAGCGACAGCTGCCGACAACGATGAGACTATATACAGTTTGGCCCAGAGACGATTTTATGTTTTGTTTCATCGCTGCGAGCATCAAACGCACCCAGCCACGACGGTAAATAAATGCCTCGGCTCTATCTGCATTGCTCGACTGTCCTGTTCTTTTATTAGCTACATTTTTAATCTAAATTCTTATGGGACTTATGAGAAATCTCAATTTTTGGTGCAACGCTTTTTATCGCACTTTTTTTAATAATATCTACTAATTTTAATTGTTTTAAAAAACGAAAAAGCAATTTTGAATCCTATTAGAAGATAAATAGACGAAGAAAAGCACAAGTCGGGAGCGCAAATAAGTACTAGCATAACTCAATAACATAAATGAATAGTAATACAAGTCAATGGTCTCAGACGAAGACCGATACAAGTTGAAACGCTCGGATTTTTATGTTTTATTGATGCTTGCTTTTTAAATTCTATGATTAACAGAAATGAGTTAGTTTTAAATGTTACTGTAATAGTAGATGTATAGTAATTAACAAAAAGGTCATCTTAGGCTAACTTGTGCTAGTATTCGTCAGAGAACGTTGACTTGTGCTACTGTTCGTAATCATTCCTTTCGTTATATCGCAAATCATGTTTTTCTTTGTCTAATGCGTCGATACTCAAATCATTATTTAAAAGAGAAAAAATAAATTTATTTATAAAAATATTGCATGAAAATATTTAAATTCTATTATCAATTGAGAGGCTTTTAAAAGTTACTGCGACACAAATGATTCAATTTTTTCCCATTAAATCAAAGACACGTGAAAAACAATGATAAAGTAGATCATATCCGAGTTCGGTCAGACACAGTAGCTCATGCTCATCGAAAATCTAGAAAGTCACTGTAAGCCCCCACAGTGTATGAAGCCATGAACGAAGCGAAGCGCGATAACTGATCGCGCGAAAGAAGAGAACTTGGCCGTTGTCCATTCGATTGGATAGGATGGAACAAGAGAGAGAGAAAGAGAAAGAGAGAGAGAGACAAAAGGGGAGAATGCTCGCGCTTTCCTCAGGAAAGCTCCCATAGCTTCGAGCTATCAATTCGAGGCGGCGCTCTTTGGGGGAAAGCCTCGGTTCGTGCGCTCGGCAATAATTGAAGAGTCCGGCTTTCTCTCTCTCTCTCTCTCTCTC
This sequence comes from Leptomastidea abnormis, assembly GCA_030522805.1. NCBI lineage: Eukaryota > Metazoa > Arthropoda > Insecta > Hymenoptera > Encyrtidae > Leptomastidea > Leptomastidea abnormis. Next base: position 16,625 of record JAPYZE010001449.1, on the reverse strand, counting down.
TCTCTCTCTCTTCCTCTTCAACTATATTACGGCTGTTAGAGCAGACTCAGTTGCTGCTCTACCGGTGAAAATAGAAATGCGGATATGGCTATTGACTGTACGGGGAAGGGAATCAAAAGCTCGGTCGTCCGTTCCACTGATTTTGTGCTTTTAACCGAGAAGAGAGAGAGAAAGAGAGAGAGAGAGAGAGAGTGCCGAATAATGCGTGTGGTTTCCTGCATTTTCACTATCTATTGTTCGTATATATGCGATCGATTTTTGTTTGCGCTTTAGAAATGTTATATGTTATATGAAAAATTATTTTAAGTATTATTGGGTTATTTGATTTTTTAATTAAATATCAATATATAGTTTGATGCTTTTTATAAGTAAAGCGGGTATAATTTTATTGCTTAAAGTAATATGCATAATTCTTGCTTCACTTAATGATTTATACAGACAATTTACAAAATCACGTTACCGAGTCAATCTTTAATTTAAGAATTTCTTTTCATGTTTAATTTTTTTCTTTTTTAAAGAATAATGTTGAAAAATATTTAATGGTCTGTCCAGTTTAATATTTCATAAAACATTTAAAGTTACAGAAAAACTTATAAAATCAATAAAATTCATAAATGTATTTTAAAATATTATAAATTAAAAGAAAAATATTTAAAAATTAAGTCACAAAAAAAAATTCTGGGTTACAAGCCTATTAAAAAGTTTTCTTCATTTTTCTTTAAACTTAAACCAAGTGCATGTTAATTTTTCTACAATACATCCTAATGAAAATGAACTCCGAAAAGACGAAGCGAGAGAAAGTGTGAAAGAAAATCGAGTGGTGGGAGGGTATACCTAAGTCCAATGTACAAAGTCTCTGAAAGTGGGAATTGCACGTGTCGCCTAGAGCTATTAAGGGAAGCTCGACTCTTTCGTTCTGTCGACTCTCTCCTCGAAGTCGAATCTCGACACGTTTCACCATAATGTAAATTCTTAAAAAAAAAAGGAAAAAGAAAAAACATGCATAATAGCCCACTTAGGTTGAAGGTGAAAACTTGGTTGGGAGAGTTGGCAGGAGATAAAATTCAGAGCTGGGGCGTGCCAGAGCAGGAGCTTTTCCTTCGCTGTTCCGCTCCGCCTTTCTATTCTACTGGTAAATTTTTATGTAGATGCTCAGCTCGCGACGTCAAAGTGGCCAAGTGCCTTTTTTTTCCTCCTTGTGCAATTGTGGAAGAAGAGTAGGAGAGACTCTGCTGCGGACCAAAGAAGATCGGTCGAGCGTAACTGCAGACCAGACGGTAAGGGCGGGGACCTCGAGGGTAGAAAGAGAGAGAGAGAGAGAGAGAGACTCTCAAGGTAGATCTTGGGACAAGGCTGCAGGGGAATGGAGAAATCGAAGATGAGAAAATGGAAGATAAAGTCGAGGAGGGAGTGCCAGCTGTGTGTGTGTGTGTGTGTGAGAGAGAAATCTAAGAGTTATTGGGATGATATTTCATCGAAACATAATCCATTTTTCCTCGTGCCGAGAAGGAGGATATCAGAGAGAGGGTGAGAGTCTTCATAAACGAACCTTCTTTTTTTCTTTTTGCTTTTTTTTTTTGCTCTCCACCCCAACTTTTTCACGCTTATTACCAATGAATTAATTATCGATTTATATTACGATGTTCATTCGATAAAAGCAGATATGATTTAATATATAAATATATATTTTAAGTATATATTTGAGATATTTATCAAACGAAGATAATTCGAATAACGAATAAAATAAATTTATGCCTTAAGCTCGTAAAAAGAACAAGGCAAAAAAATTTTTTTTTCCTTCTCCCCTCAACTATAAAATTCTCGCACACTCTTGTCGAGTTCATAAAATTTATTTCACGCAATAACTGCGAACTTTATAGGTTTAAAATTCTTCCAGACGTCTCTATACTCCTTAAGACTGTAGATGAGAAAATAATAAAAAAAAAGGGGGAAAAAGAAAAGAAAAGAAAGGATCGAAGTAGAGCACTCGAAAAATGTAATAAAAGAAAGAAGAAAAAAAAGAAGCCTCGTAGTCGAGAAAAGTGGTACCGAGGGGAAACGGAAAAACTGAAGGGCCATATAGGATAGAAAAAGTAAGAAAGAAAGAGAGAGAGGATGGCAAGGCAAGAGATTCTGAAAATTAGACCGGTGAAAATCGGCGCACGTCCCGTGGAACAAGCTGCCAAGCGTTGGATGGACTTCCCGGTGGGCTCCTACTGCCTTATACTACTACTACTACTACTGCCTTGCAGGGACTACGTGCTTCCGAGGAATAAAGTGTTCCAAGGACTACGATGCAGACTACGCGCTGTACGACGACGACGTCGTTTGACACCGGCTAACGTCCTTTCTGTTCCTCTTCTATATTCCTTTCCTTAGCAGCAGCAGCTTCGTCGTAGCAATTTGAATTTCCGGTGGGTGAGTGGCTTGGAGGTTGCAGGTAATAGTAGTAGTAGTAGTAGTAGTAGCTGGATGTTGGTGTGTGTCTATGTATAGCTTCTTATTAATGATGGGCAGAGAAAGTTTCCAACTTGACTTTATAATCTTGAAGTTTGACTTTATATAGAAGTTTCAAGCGATAAGGATTATGCGTGTTTTTATTCTTCGATAAGTTTGTGGAATGATTCATTTTTTTTTCATTTTTTTTTATTTTTACAGCTTATGGTTTGAGTGATTACTGCTGTAAAGCTTTCTTGAATGATTAGTTATAAATGAGTTTTTTTTTCACTTTGTTAATCTTTAAGAAAGAGAATTGATGGTTAATTTAAAGTTTGAATTTAAAATAATAAAGTATTGCAGTTAAAAAAGTTTTTTTTTGAAATTTAAAAATACGAATTGCTCTTAAAAGATTGATTATTCATTATGAATTGATGTTTGATCGGAATATTTGTTATGATAATCAGGGTAGATTATTAACAGTGTATGGATTAGTTGAAGTACAGTTATTTTTAATATTTCAAATTTCGAAAATAATATGCTAATCAGCAATTTGAATGTATAATGGGCAGTTTAGCAGGTAGGTATATATACTATATCGATAATTTCTAATTTAAATAATACCACGTCACTTTAACGCTCAAGCTCATTTAAATTAAACTAATTACCCTATCGATCCCCTTGATATACACAAGTTCGCGTATTTTTCAATTCCCTGACCAATTGATCCAAACGATGGTATAGTATAGTTGCGCGCACAAGCGTATTATTTATATTTCACTTGAAATAACCCAGGCTCATTTAATACGTTTATTTTTGTTTTTAACACAAAATTAAGAGGATTTCGCGGTGGTGACGCGCAGGGAGAGAGGAAGGGTGACTGCAATTTTTCTGGCTTTATCTGTTATTAGCAAAATTAAGCGGAGGAGAATTAATTATTCTCGAACTCTGCCTCGAGTGGCTTGCTATGTAGCCACGCTTCGCCACGCAAAAAAAAGCATTATCTATTTTCCTTCATTATCTCGGAGTGACTTTTAAAGAGGCAACTGCTTTTCACTCTCTCTCTTTTTCATACTCGAGATAACACTGAGCAGCTTTAATAAATAACTTTGTCTTTCTTCTATTTTCGGCGCTTTTAGATTGTCTTAACTAACGACTGATAACGATAAAATATAAATAATTCATTCATTTTTTTCAATAATTTTGTCCAAAAAGATTCTTATGTAAGTTAATGTGATATTATTCACAATTTATAATGGACGTAATTAGTTGTTATTTGTTCAATTTTGCAACGTTTTAAGGGGTTTGGTAAATTTTTTGTATTAATTAAAGTATTTTAAGACTTGGCAATTATTAAAGTTTATTAAAGATTAAATTGATAATAATGTATGTGTGATTTGTAAGCTTATGCGCAATAATTAATTTATCAGTTAAGAACTGTTTGAGTAAAGTTAAAAAAACAGTTTTTGAATGCAACTATGCAACACAATTTTTTTTGCATTTTAATTAGTGTGTATAGATACAAAAAAAGTTGCTCTTTTTTTGACCGTTGGTCACTTATACAACACGAATATGTTACCATTCATTTGTTGATTTTCAGGAGTTTATTCATCGTTAATTTCTGTTATTTTAAAGGTTTACTTCCTATTAGTGTTTTCTTTTTTTATGTACATTAGGTTATATTTTTCATTGACTTTGTGTTAGCAGTGAACCTACTTTATTTTTAATGGTCTTACTTTCAATATTTTTTATCTTTTAGCATTGAAATTTTTGTTTCTCTAGAATTCCTAAAAAGTACGTCTTTTCGCGTCATTGATCATAAATAATAGCGTATATTTCAAATAATTGGAAAAAAATAAAAACAGACAAAATGTTAAGAGACTTGATAAATTAAAATATATAATAAATAAAATTAGCCTGATAATTATCATTAAACATTTTTTCAAGTTTATCCATTTACTAAACTGATTAAATTCATCATTACTTAAATAATGCTTCTGTATTTAAAGTTGACCTGTAAAGTAACTAAAGACAAATTAATAGGTCAGAGTTTATAATGTATATATAACTTGTAATTCAATTAACGTCACATCATCTTAATCCTGTAATACATATACTAAAATTGGATGTGTCATTTTTGATTATTATTAATTAAATGAAGTCAATTTAAACGATGACATATCTAAAGATAATTTTAAACTATTCATCTGGAACACTTTAAATAATTTCAAGAATTGCTATATCAATCAACAATCCAATAGTTAAAAGCAATAACGAATATGATGCAAGTATAGAAACTTATCTATAGAATTTAAATCCTTTCGGTAATTCGCAAAAACCATCTCACGCTTTGCTCGTGTAATTGCTTCCAGAATTAAAGTATCCAAGTGACGGTGTGTAGGGTCCTTGTGAGACCTTTGAGCTTACCTCCATTGTGACTACCTTCTAACTCTTTTACTTTTTACCATCTATACTTTCTATACTTTACCACTTTTCTTACGCAATATCATTGGCTCCAAGTTAGTTTTTGAAATTTTCCTGACTAGCTACATTTTTGTTAAACGGTAAAAATAAGAATGTTAATAAAGTTTTGAGTGTTAATTGAGCGTGGTCACAACTAAATTTAAAGGATTTGTATTCTGGTGGTAAAATGAGTTACAGAGTTAAAAGGGATGCTTGCTTGCGGATGGTTCATGGCTGAGAAAGAGAGAGAGCAGAGTTGTTTTAATGCTCAGCTTTTGCAGCGATTATTTATTTAAATGAGCGTTGAATTTTATTTATGGAAAGTTTCTAACTTTATTATCGCATTTTTTTTAATACAGTTATAAAACAGATAATATTGTACGTAATTTTAAAAAAACTTTTTTATAATTGCGATACTGAAAAAATATCCAACAATTATATCTGCAGAATTCAATGTAGCATAAATCATGGATTCTCTTATACGTAAATATTTATGAGCGCATAAAGTTCAATAAATACCAAGCTATTCATTCCGATGTTACAAAGGTTTTATCATCATTGCTGCTAGAGATTTTATTTCTCGAGCAAATAAACCAAAAAAAGAAACCTTTACCCCAAATAAAAAAATCTACACATATATTAACACTAGAAACGTATTTTCTTGAAGAAAAAAAAAAGATCGATTGTGAGCAAAACAAGCAAATCCCTCGTAAAGCGTTTTCCGAAAATCACCAAGACAATCGTACATGTTGCTAGTCGGAAAAAAAAACTCACGTAGCTTCCATTTGCACCAAAGCTGTGATGAATGAAAAAAAAAAAAAGAAGAGAAAAAGAGAGAAGAGAGGATCAAAGGGCCACAGAAAAAAAAAAGCGCGCTATATATAGAGTCATCGAGTTCATATATATATATATATATATATATATATATATATATATATATAGAAGAGGGCTGTTTTTGTTAAATGTGAAGCGGTCCATATATAGTTTTGCCAGGGACTACTGTCAGGGCTTGCGCGCAATTTCAAGCCTCTAGCCGGAAATAGCGATGCGAAGAGACACATACACACAGTGTGGTAAAGCTTGTGGTGGTATAGCGACGATTGTTCTTCTTTTTCTTTTTTTTTGCTTTTTGCTTTTTTTTTCTTTTTCTAGCCGCTAACGTTGATTATTGGACTTTGCTCTCGAGCTTCGCTGTTGTGTAACCAAGATTTTTTATATAATTTTTTTTTTTTGTTTTTACTTTTATATATACAGATAGTAGTTTACCAGGGATTTTTATAGCGTAAGCTTTAGATGGCAGAGCTTAAGAAATATTTTTAAAAAAGATAAAACAAAGTATTCGCAGAAATAGTTATTTACAATTCTGTCATTTATTTCTTCGAGTCTGTTCGATGTAATTGAACAATTGAACAGTTCTTTTTGCAGGAATTAATAAATAATTGATATTTTTCATGTAATAGCTAGAGCTTCCGTTTCAACTTCAAATTAATTAAACTATTTTTAAAATCACCGGAAACTAGGAAATTCAGGTAGTTCCATTTAGTGTAAGCGTATATATATACACACATTTCAAAGCTTACATTTTCTGACATCAACGACACGGATTCCACAATTCTCTCTCGTCTCTCCGCCTTCCACTCTTGGAAACAACATACGGGTGAGTCTTGTTAGCAGCTTGCATGGAGGGTAAGGGAGAGGAAGAGGATGAAGAAAGGACTAAGAGTTAAAGTAAGAGAAAGACAGTGACACAGGAGAAAGATGTGGGAGTAAAGTTTCTTCAATTAGGAAGTTGCCTTGCGGTGCACCGCGAAAAATACAGCACATTCCATTTCTAACTGGCATTCCTGTGGCGAAAAAAAAAATAGAAGAAGAAAGAAAGAGGCTAAAAAATAAAAAAGTGGGATAAAAGAGAAAGAAAGTTGTAGAGAGCAGGAATTGCAAAAAGAAATAGAAGTAGAGGTGTAAGAAAGCTTGAAGTCACAGTAGTAGTAGTAGTAGTAGTTGTAGGTAGTTGGTGAATCTAACACTGGTCGATGTCAGGTATTAAGGCATTTGTCAGAGGGTGCAAAGGACATTAGATGGTGATGGTGGTGGTAGTGGTGGGAGAGAGGAGTAAAAGTGTATGGGTTATATAGAGCCAACTCCTACCGGTGGCTAGCATACACTTATTAGCGGCCGACTCTATGCATGGCACGCGGCCAACTAGTTACGCGAGACGCTTTCTCTCTTTCTCTCTCTCAAGTCATGCATACCTACAACCCTATACTGCTGAGCTTGAGCTTGCTCCGGGAATACCGGAGCGAGGGGAGTAACAAGTCCTGAGAGTGACGCGAAAGCTCTAGCTATATGCGAGCTTTTTTTCCTCTCCTCTTCTCTTTTACTCTCCCCTGTAACGTTGCCGAGTAGAATTAGGTCGCGAGAAAGAGAGAGAACACCAGGCTGTTTTGCTCGTTATGAGGTTTGTCGAGCTGAAAACGAGATGAGCGAACGTTTTTAGTTCTCTACTCTTCAACATAGCATACATGGCTTGCATTATTTCATCCTGAAACTGATATTACTCCTATTTCCCTTTCTCGCTATTTTATTCTATGCGTATATTTTGACTGATTGTAGAAATTCTACTACGTGAAATGAAATTATTTCTCTTTTTTTTTGTATTTTCGTGCCTAAATATTAGTTAATAATTAAAAAAAAAAGTTAATTTTGGGTGTAGGCTAATTTTTAGCCAAGCTCAATTAAGCCAGAGCTGTGTATTTATGGACCCATAGTAAAAGAAGAAAAAGGGATATATATGAGGTATGGCCAAGGACTAAAACTTCTTCAATGCTTTATCAGAGAAAACAACCTAGAAAGTACAAGATGAAGGAAGCCAAAGAATAACGTACTTTCTTTTTAAGGTATATAGAAAGAAGGGAAAGGAAATGCATGCTTCTGGTAGGATATTTTTTTTTTCGCGGGCGTACAATTTTTCATCGGAGAACCCGAGCAAAGCGGGTGGCTCTCGCGAAGAAGAAAGACCGAGGGGAAGTCGGGCTCTCGCGCATTTGGCCAAGGATCAAAGGATCAGATAGAATATAGGCAGTGTAGTAAAGAGGGTAAGAAAAAGAGAGGCCTAATTGCTATTTACCCTAGCTACTGCCACCGCCGGCAGCATCCCTCCATCGTCTACTCCGCGAGAGTTTCTTTCCTTCTATTTCTTTTTTTTCTACCCTTGGCTTTTCGCAATCTACCCTACCTGCTCTCTCTTTCTTTCTTTTTCTCGTGGTCCTTTTCTCTAGTTCTACGGCCTCTTCTATTCCCATGGCATCCTTTTAAATTCTACCAGTAGCTCAAAATACTACTCTTTCTTTCTTTCTTTCGATAATTTTTTTGCTCTTTCTTATTCTTGCACTTTTTTTTACATTTGATTTTTTTATCACCAAAGCCTTTTTTGCTGCATTTAGATTTAAGGTCGGCTTTTCTGACCTTTTGTTAAGTAACACAAGTATACTCCCCATAGCTGAGAACTAAAGAAAAGTAATTCTATACACAATTTTTGAAAATTGTTATATCACTTTTTTTTTTACCAAAAATATGAATTCACACATTTTAAAAAGTATTTAAAGATTCTCAAAAAAAGGATTTAAAAAAAAAATATATGTATTTATAAAATAAACTTGAGAAAATAAACATTCAATTTTCAAACTGAAAAGTTTGGCCTCTTAAACTTTTAGCTTTGCAATAAGCGTCTCCTTTTAACAACAACTATACGAACTATACATGGCAGTCAAGCAGACAAGGGCCACGCCTTTCTTACTTACTATCCCTGCATATCTTAAAAGCGTAACTCTACTCGCGTGAAAAGTATATCACTCACTCTATATTTCTCTCTTTCTCTCTCTCAAGGCGCATCTTGTCCTCGACGAGACGTGCACATTTCCATAAACAAATGCGCCACCACCTCCTACTACTACCACCACTACTGCACAAGCTCCTATATGCCACTATATATGTATATAGCAAAGCCATTATTCTCTGGTTCTTCTTTTGGCCTGGGCCAAGACGCATATAATCTTTGCGATATGTCGAGCCAGACAGCTGGAATAATAAATCTCAGCTTGGAATATCATCTGACTCTATCTCTTACGTTGTCTCTCTGTTTTCTATACTCGTATATATATATATATATATATATGTATTTAAGCTTTGAGTAGTCGTTCTCTGACGAGTTTTCAGGTTCGAAATTCAACTTCGAAATAGAGCCAGAAGTCACAAAGTATGAGGTTAATTTTGGTATAGTTGTTTTCGGCTATCTAGCTTTTATCATAGCAGTTGATGCTTGACTTTTCTCGTGTAGATGACGGATGACAGTAGTATGCATACAGGCGAAACCTGCAATTATGCTTTTGTCAAGAAGTATCTTAGAATTAATTGATAAAAAATTGTTTTTTTTTTTAAATAATGCAAAGTATATTTTAATTATCAAAGCTAATTTTATCGTTTAAAAGTTTTAAAAGCTATGTATTAACAGTTTAGTATTTTATACATTATTGATCAAACGATGTTTGTGTATCAGTATTGATAATTAATAAAGCTTGAAATATATATTTAGGTAACCAGTCATCATGATGATAAATATTGAGATGACTATATTTAAATTTAATGAAGCATTTAATTGAATATTTTAAATCTCATTAATACACACACACACACACACACACACACACACACACACACACACACACACACACACACACACATCTATACGGAAATAATTATACGTTTCATTCAAAATTAATTGAAGTTCTACTATTACTTGAAATTCATATATGAGAGCCACATAATATTCTATGATACATACGTACATATATTTTGGATATATATATAGCTTTTACCGAACGATATCCTTCAATTTAGATTATTCCCAATAATACTAATACATAATCCAACATCACACGCTGTTCAGATCACTGCATTGCTAAAAAGAAAAGAGAAATAAAAAAATGAAAAAAAAAATAAAAAATAATAATATCTTGGTATGCAGGAAAGAATATTCCGACAGACCATTTAGAAAATGTAAATTCGAGATTGCAAAAAGGATCTCGAACTGCTTCGGAATATCTTGAAGTATATGCGGTTTGCAGTGAGAGACGACAAGGAGAAAAGAAGAGTTGGTTGATGGAAGGAGGATGGAAGAAAGGGGGTGAGAGAGCCGACGACGACTCCCTAGAGAGAGAGAGAGAGAGACCAGGTCCCACCGAGAGGTACAGATTGTGTAACTTCGAATCCCGTGAAAAATGTCTCGAGCGCCATCCTTCAGGATTAGTTGTCGTCGTCGTCGTCTAGCGCTTGCCTCGCGGTCGCGGCTATGTCCTATGTCCTATGGGGGTGTGGAAAAAAGAGCCCAATGGCTCTCTCTTCGTCCGAGCGAGAATACCTAGGGTAAGGGCGTATAAGGCGAATAAGTTTTGACGCCGCGTTAAAGTCGACGTTAAGATGGTAGGAGGAGAAGGAGGAGGAGGAGGAGGAGGATGAAGGTGCTATGTGATATTTTAGGATTTTTGAGAAAATATGGCTCTGGGCTGGAAGCGAAAAGCGTTAAGAAACCTGTTTTATCGTAGGTCTTTTGCTGGAAGCTTTGGAGAAGGAGGGGAGGGGGAGAATCTCGGCATATGGCTTAGAGTTTTTTCAAAGTTTATTTGAAAAATTTTACTTTATTTATGAGGAATATTGAATAAGATTATGGTTATAAGTTTGGTTTACCTTATTTTTTTTTTTTATTTACAAAAATTTGACATATTTCGTACTTAAATCTAAAAATTGATCAGTTAAATAAAATACCGAGAAATTAATAAGAAAATTTATTTTATTACTGTTCAACTTATTATCAATACTACTATTCTTTTATTTAATTGTTATATTAATTAGATAAATAAAAGAAAATAAAAATTATTATTCTTTCTATAACTAAATTAATATAAAAGACATCATTATGCTTTTTTTCTTATCAGTGGAAGTATGTAACAATAGTGGATGAATTTTATGACAATACTTTAACAGCGTAAAAACAGCTGCTATTCATGGTGTAGACTCACCATGTACATAAAATTATTGATATGAAGATAATAAAAAACTTTTGTATTTTTTTTTCGTTTAATTTACATCAGCATGCTTATAACATTTTTTTCTTTTCACTATTTTACGGGTGAGACCGCTTATTATTTAAAAATTCTATAATCATAATAAATTTAATGACGTAAATCAAATGTTTAGAGACTTGTTAAATATTTACATTATTTTTCTGTTGTCAACATCATGTCATTTACAATCCGTCAACATGTCTGTAATGACGTAGATTAAATAATGGTAATTTAAGAAACTGTCAATATGGTTATTTTTCTGTTACCATTAACTATCATGAAAAGTCTTAAATGTTTATGACTAGTAAATAGAACTTTTCGTAATTTCAATAGGTGCTTCACAAAAAGGTTCATCGTTTATCGAAAATAGCATATGTTTTTTAACAAATGTGAGAATACAAATTATTGTCTTGTATAATATTTTTACTTTAGCGAGGTAAGACTTTCAAGGACGTATAATACTGAATTTTATCAAAATCGGCTAAAAAATAAGAAAGTTATATCAAAATAAAGATGAATATTTTACTATTTTTTTAATTTTCCATGTTTTGTTGCAAATATGGCAAATAACCTCATTCAAATAACCGCTAAAACAGAGCTGAGTTTCGAAGCTAGAGATGTCTGTTCTTTTACATTAGATTTTTCAATAGGCAAATCAACCAAAAAATGAAATAAAATGTTTTGAAACATTAAATAAGAATTTAAATTGCTTTTTCGTCAAAGCATAGACTTGCCAAATGTAAAAGAAAATGCTGAAACAATTTTTACTACTAGGAAGATTTAAAGTGAAAAAATCGTGCTATTTTTAGTAGCCTTCTATATTGAATCGTATTTTTCTTGATACAATATAAGTAAAGCTCAATTTTTGCACATGTATTATTTGCTAAGCACATGTCCAAAATTAAGTTTTTACTAGAAAAAAATAACATTTATAATGTTTAGAAAATATACATGAAGTATTACAGGAACAGATGTAATTATGAAATGGCCAATGACCAATAAGAAAAAATTTATTCATAAAAAATATTTATAATTTTAAGAATCTTTATTAAAATTGAATTAAGTAGCTGTACATAGAAAAAGCTTAAGCTTATCATAATTATGAAATCTTCATGAAATCTTTATATAAATGTTATTCCTATTATTATACTACCAGCCAACCTATAATGTTTTTATTTTTTTAATGAAATTTCAGTTGATAAATTCTATGTTTCTTTTTGCTCTAAGTATTTTCTCAATCCTTCAATATTTTTGTATACTGATTGCAATTCTACAATATCAATGACTTCGGCATCAGCTTCTGTAGTAAAGTCTAACCCTTTGTTGTCTTCAAAATTTAGATTGACATTGGTGTCATTGCTGAGATCATATTTTAACGGAATTTTTTTCACAATTTTTTCAATTACGTATTGTGTTTTTTTCAATTCAGGATTGATTATCTCTACGTTATATATTTTTGACGAGTTCAACTCTTGGATCTTTTCAGGACTAAGATAATTTACAACGATGTCTTTGTCGAGGTCAAAACTATTTTCTTCATTAATACCATTATTAGTCTATGAATTATAATTAATATTTTTAAATTTTCTACTAAATTTACAATGTTTTTATATATTATTAATAAATACAATGATTAAAAGCTTTATAAGAAAAAATAAAAAATTGCTTTAATTCTCACCTGATCTGATTGTTGATGTACAATTGGACTTGTCTGTTGATTAATATATAAATTATATCGATAAGCGGATAAATATTAATTAATAAAATATTAAAAATTAATTAATGTATTTTATATACGCACTGAAATAGAGGCTACACCCAAGATGGCGAAGGCAAGAATTTTGGCGTACATATTGGAATATAAGTTGAAGAAATTTTTCAGTGAAACTTTTTAAATAATTTTTACGTTACAGAATTTATACTCAAATTTAAAGATATTTCGTTGAAATTTTATCTTTACTTTAGGCAGTCTATTTGAGATGTAAAGTCAATTCTTATATCAGAACCTTGATCTACGCAAACGTATTTTTCTTGTATGATAAGTTCATTACTATCTTTTTAGTATGAAAATTTTTTTGACTTTCAAACAGTTACTTTACTACTAATATTTTCTAATATAAAATTTACGTATTCAATAAACAATATAATTAAATATGAACTCTAATGCATATTTGTATAAATAATAAATAATTTTTTGAACCTACTCATAGAAATGTCTATCATTTAATAAAAAAAAATAAAAAATTTATTTAATGTTTAGGTTAATTTAATTTACTAGAATATTTCTTTTAATTAGAATAATTTCAATTTAAAATATTAATAAAATTTTATAGAATTACACATAAATTTCTCTAAAGTAAACAATACCGTTAAATATCGATTGAAATTGATGTTAAAAACTATTCAAATTACTTTATTTATGTTTAGTGTTACAATAAATACAAAAATATATTAGAAATATTCTAATTTTTATTATTGTTCAGCAATTTCCAAGAAACATTTGATAAGTGTCAAATTTAAACTTTATTGATAAAATAAACAAATTTACCTTTGACGTCAGTATCAACATTATTTGAGAATAGTCTAGAAATTAAAGACATTAATTTTGTTAATGTAGTCTTCAGTTATTTACAAAAATTCGTCATGGTAAGTAAAATGACGCAAATTGAATAAAAATAAATTTTTTGGTAAAATTCGTTATTATTCGTCTATAACAATTATCTCAATCTGAATTTTTTTACATTAGTTTTGAAAATTTTTAGTAATATTTTAAAAATTATCATGCAAATCTACTTTTAAATGACTCGTTTAAGAATAAATACACCAATCCTTGCGGATTAAAGTTTAATTGTCTTATCAAAATAATGGTTTCTAAATTTAAACGTAGGTATGAAACCATATTTATAAAATTGTCATTAATTTGACTTATTGCTATAACTTTTGATTGAATAATTATTTTATAGATATGATATGTAACCTATAAAATTAAAATTAGTTTCCTCGGCTATTGTGATACATTTCAAAGGTTTATCGATTACAAAATAATATTGCACTGTTTAATTATTACATTTGTATGAAAAAAATTTGAAGAAAAAAAAGCAAATATAGTTACTGAAATGTAGGTAAAGTAGGTATTAACGTTTACAGTTTAAGATCATTGGAATGGAGATCTGTTTGATCAATATCGATAATCAATAAAATATAAGCTTTTCCTGAGGTTATCATTTTATGATAATTAATTTCTCTATAAAGAATCTTAGTGTTTTAAAAATAAAAAATGTGTTTATATTTTCGCATGGATTAACTTAGACCTTCATTTTGATCAGTTTTGTACATACTCTTGTATTCAATTTTCTCTTTGTTTCTTTTACTTTCTTTACACATCTTCTGTTTAATGGAAATATTCTTAAAGAATTTCTATGAATATTGTAAACATAAATGAAATTTATTGTTTGTATCAGCTGAAGAATGATTAATATTATTTCCATTATTATGATTTTAATGATTGATATTAAATTCAGTGTAATAATGTAATTACTGCATTCACGTATGAATCAAATGTATACTTCTGACCAATATCATAACCAGAAATAAGCTAAATTTAATCAATCAAAAACTATTCAAAGTGCAACATATTTTTGATTGATTTTTCTATAGAAACGAGAGAATTACTACTATTATTTTAACGTCACAGTAATGGTATCGTACGGACTAATCGATTTTTCAAAGTTGAGGCTTTGCCTATCCATAAATAACAATAAAAGCCAAAATCAACAAACTTGCAAACATTGCAAAGTCTATGCTCTAACATCAACACATGCATTCCAAAAGCTCGAGATCACACCTCCACAACACGTGTTTATTCGGGAAATGAACATTTAAAGCAGTAAAGTCACAAAAAAACAAGAGAAAAAATAACAAAAAAAAAAAACAATTAAATCGACTGACTTGTGAAAGTATTTGCATCAACATTTATTGCAAAATAACAGAAAAAAAAAGACAAAAAAGCAACAACAAAAAAAAAAAAAAAAACGAGAAAAAAAGGGTGGTAACAAGCATTGAAAACACCGACGATAATCCACATTGCTGTACCAACCAGCATTTGTTCAGCGAGTCGTTGCCCAACAGCTGCGTAATTACGCTTTGCCTTGTTGTGTTGCACTCGCTGACTACTACTATAATAAAAAGAAAAAAAAAAGGGAGGAGATCACCCAGATTTACGGATACATGCACGTCATGCTTGCAAGCCGGAAGTGGCTGTTTGCTCGATGTAGAATAATCCGTGGCACGTTTTGCCACTCGTATACGTAATACCACTACGACTGTCGCCGCATAAAATTGCATAAACAAAACGGTTGATCGATTTTACTATATACGTTTCCAAGCTAGTATTCGAAATAACGCAAACAAGAGAAAATTTCTACATTTGGATGATACGGAAATATTTTGCGAGGCCACGGGAGCAATAGAAGATTGGATATGCGAGGCTTGTGTTAGTTATTATAGAGTTAACGTATCTTTGCTGGCTGCTGTTTGTTTAGTTGCTTGACTGGTAATTGAGAAAACGTTGGTTTTTAAAATAGTAAAATATTTTTTATGAAAATATTAAAAAAAAATTTTATTTCATATTTAAGTCTCTAGCTACTTCTGCATTTGGTATTAATTATAACTCAGAACTATTTTATATCAAATTCAAATATTTGATTGCTTTTCTATAAAACGCATAAAATATGCTGTTTAAATTTTTTTTTTTTTGATATCAGAAAACTCAACTAATTTTTTAGCAATATTTTTTGATTAAAAAATGTATTTTTTTTGTTATTGATTATGAAACCGTCTAAGTAATATATTCTTATAAGTTTGACTGATAAATGTTTTATTTGGTTTTACGCAATGTATGTCAGATGTTTGAGATATCTCAAACTATTTAAGACGTTTATGAATTTCTTTAACGTGCCTCGTATTTAAAAATCAAAAATTTATAATTCATTCGTGTCATACGACTAGTTTGACAAATTATGTTGCACGATTATTTACAAAAGTAATACATGTGCGTAATGGGAATTTGCATAAATATAATTATAGGCTTAATTATACGATGATAAGCTTCTTGGTAATTAATAAGCTACTGTAAAATTTTTTAACAATTAGCTAAAATATTAAAAAATTTCTCTTCAATTTCATTATTAAAAAAGTATAGGATTAATCAATCTTAAAAGGCAATAAATTAACAAAATAATCTCAAAATTTTCTTTAAAAAAATAATAAGCTCTGATACTGTTATTGAAAAAGACATTTTGATTTTTACGAATACAGTAAACTCTACGTATATGACCACCAAACGTGGCTGTAGGAGAGGAGAATTCTCGGAAATGGCAATACCGCGTGAGCGCCCTCTACCATCTAAACTATAGAGTGAGGGGGCAGGGAAGAGCGGCGAGAGCGCCTAAACGCATATTCGGAAATCATATAATCTGAATTTATTAAGGGTGTATTCAATTAAAAAAGTACTAATAATTTTCGATCAGTAGTTGTTAATATTATCAATTTTGCTTTCTCAAAGAGAAAGCTTTGTAACGGTGAAAATTTTCGATTTGGTTTTTTTTT
>JAPYZE010001448.1:0-51180 GCA_030522805.1 Leptomastidea abnormis | reverse complement strand
AAAGAAAGAAAGAAAGAAAGAAAGAACGTATAACAAGGTAGATGCTTTATTCTCGTGCGACATTTCATCAGCTCACATCTGGAACACGGCCAGTTAAGTATATTACTACCATAGTGTAAAAGCAAAAGTGCCGCGAGCAGCGTAAAAAAATGTATATGTAAAAATAAAATTTTGCTTTGGTTTCCGGACTCTCTCTCCCTCTCTCTCTGCCATGCTGCAATTGTCTCAAGCTTGAATTGGTGCACGACAATGAAAATGCATCACTAAGCTTCTCTCCCCCCATCCCGGCTACCTCCTCTGCAAAGATAATAAAAGACGAACGGCAAATCTCGATGATTACTCTATCGGCAAACGGTTTTTAGCCGCAGTCGTAACTATACCCGAGTGGGTGCTGCTCTGGTCACTCTCTTTCTATACGCAATGAGTCATCGAGACAACTGTACTCGCAACGATGGTGTATACGCATGTATGTGGTATTTATGGGTGTTTGTGTGGCAAAGCGATCGGCGAGAAATAAATAATCGCGAGATCTACGCTCGACGCGAAGGTCATTCACCTGCTCCTCCTCAATTTTGCTGGGGTAGAGTTTCGTCAGCCAGCTTCTATTTGCCTATATATATATATATATATATACACTGCTTGCTGTTCCAAAACGCCTGATGCGCGATGACTATATACTATTAAGTATGTCGACGACGAGTAGAGTAGGCGACGCGCCGCGCACTTGCTTGATAACACGCCTTCTGATTAAATATATCTACAATTTTATAAATACATTTATACAAGTTTACATATGTAAGGTTTACATTCCTATAAGTATACAGTAGACTCTTGATGATGTATAAAATTTTTAGAGGCTGTAAGGAAAGAAAAGGATCCCTTAATAAGACCACCATCATCGCCATTTCCTACTAATCTAAATATTTATTTATTTATTTATTTTAAAAATTTACGGGCAAAAACCCATTTACAAAGACATAAAGATATTAATATATATTGACAGTGAGTGGCGTTATTATACTTATAATTTTTTTTAATTTCTTTTATATAACTATTTTTTTTTTCTAAAAGCAATAATATCTAATGAAAATTGAACTCACCTCAAAAAGCAGCTAATAAATTTATTAAGCAAACTGGTCAGCAGCAGGTAGTATCGGTTCCGTGGTTTTTAGCGTTAATTAAGCACATGTGTGTGAGTGTGTGTGAATAGATATTATGTACTTATATCTTGATAAAAGTATCAATTATACCTATTCTAAATCAAAGTTTAAATAATATTAATGCAGAGTAAGGGAGGAGTATCGTTTAGCATCGCTAATTTGATGAAAAAGATGAGTGTGTGTGTGTGTGTGTATGTGTGCGTGTGATCTAGCTCCTCCATTACTAAAATGCTCTTCTCCTCGTTTTCTTTGTTGCTTATAAACGCAAAGAATGAAAAATAGCCGTCTAATAAATTTTCTCTTCTGCTCTTTCTCGTTCTCGAGAGCTTTTTTTTCTTTATGACAAGTGAAAAATAACCGAGGGTCATAATAGAGAGGGGAAAGTAAACGTAAAAGAAAGAAAGATGAGAGAGGATGCGAGGGTGAGACAAAGAAATTATTGCGCGTCAATACTAATATACCTATACATATATAGACCCGCATACATATATAGAAATATCGATATCTTTCGCGCGAGACTGGAAAATCGCCTGCTCGATTAAAAAAAAAAGGCCGCGTATGCATGTGTATATGTATGTGAGAGAGAGAGAGAGACAGAGAGAGAGAGAGAGAGAGAGAGAGAGAGAGAGAGAGAGAGAGGCATGTAAGAGAGGCCAAAAACCTCCGACAAAGCACTTACGCAGGCAGGGAGAAGACTGCACGCTCGGCTCGCGTATACTTGCTCTCGGAGTTGGGGTTACCTATATAGGTATATACTTATAAATAGGGTCGGACATATAGGTGTATATAGTATAGCAAAGGAAATCTCACATCTGACGATGAAGAAATTTTCTTGGCCGAGCTGCCAAAACGGTCTGTCGATTGAAAGAAGAAAGAAAGCTCTCTTTTTTTCTCTCGCGTATAGGTATGGCTTGCATCAGCCCGATCAGCCGATCAAGCCGAGTTCAGCTGGGGTGGTTTATATATTTATGTAGGTACAGGTATAGGTATATATACATACAGCGTGAGGTATATTAGGTACCGCTCCGTTTTCATCCGCAGTACTCCCGACTAAAGCAGCAGCAGCATACCCGGCGCTCGACCGCCGCCACCGCATCTGGAAGGTCGAGGTCGTTGTCTCTCTCTCTCTCTCTCTCTCTTGCGCTCGCGCAATGCTCTCTTCACAGTCCTGCACAATGCGTATCCCGTGCGTCCGATGATGCCCGCTATGCTACTTGCTTGGTTGCTTGCACTCTCTTTCTATATCTTCTCTCTCGACTATCTCCTTCGCTCTCTTTGTATCCATTCCCGGCCCAGCCGTTTAACGTTCACCAGACGCCCTCGGGAGAAACAGGATAGGAGGAGGAGGAGGAGAAAGAGCTGATGGCGAGAGAGAAAGAGAGGTCGGCTAATGATCATTTGCTCCTTTTGCACCGGCTAAGCGCGGAGAGTGCACCTTAATTCTTTTGTTGGCCAACTTTTTTTATTCGTTTCTCCTCGTCGTTGACACACGGCTTTTCCTCCTCATTCCCTCCTCATTTTTGGCTCTCTTTTTTACTTCTTTGCTCCCCTAGATCTTTGCTGCTTAATCTCAATTCTTCTCGAATCAACAAACAAATCCGTTCAAACGTCTATTTTGTCAATATATAGTTATTTAACAGCTGATTTTACAGTCTTTCTTTCTTTCTTTCTTTCTTTCTTTCTTTCTCACGTGGGTGAGACCTATTGACAATCTGGCAGGCAGCCAAGGAATAACAGATTAAATTTTACGTTAACAATTACCCCCCGGCTTGTCTTATATTACTGATAAAAAATAATTTTCGAAGAAAACATTATTTTATTATCATTATTAAATTACAATATTATAATAAGCATTCACACAGGTATAACTTTTATTCTGCAATCCTATTTTAAAATTGCAAGCGTGTTACATACATTGATTTTTAAAAGTTTCTTGATTTTTTTATTAAGAAAAATATTGCGCTTAGCTATATATCTGTCTTCGATTAGAAATACTTGTTCTGCAGATTCATCACAACTCAAGTGTGTCACCTTATCATTGTTTGCTTTTAAGCGATTGTTAAGAACGCTTTAATTTAATTACGCATATAAATATATATAGGTAGTCGAGACAATATTTTGTAAATTATAATCAGTGAATTTCGTAATTAAAAGCTAATTTTAAAAGAAATTTCCATTTTTCCATTTCTAAAAATTTACTGTTATTGGTCAAGTAAACAATAAAATAACAACAAAGAATTAACTGAATTTTCAATATACATACATAAAATAGTTACCATCTCCTTTCATCGACAAATTATCTCAGTAAAGAAATCCTTACGGCCGTAGAGGAAAGAAAAAGTGCAGTTTGAACGGCTCAAAAGAGTTGCACACACACTCACACACGTTATACACTTACGAACGCATAGATTTAGGTAAACATTCTCGTAAAAAAGCGAGGGCTGTTTATCGGTCGTGTGCTGTCCCCCTTCCACAGGTAGCGTACCAGCAACTACGTTTCTATAGATAAGTCCGCGATGTTGTTATATGTATACGCTTTGAACTGATTCTCGTCGGCATCTCTCTTTAGGTAGGTAAAAACTCGAGCTGGAATGGTAGAGATGACGTTTTTTATTTCTCTGATCAGGTCTCTTTTTTTCAATAGTCACTGCGCTAATGCAGATTTGCCTGACACTACTATATACACCTGCAAGCTTGACCCCTCTTTTGTTTATTTACACGTTCTCTTCTCTCTTTTCCTCTTCTCTTCTTTTTCGCTCTTCTTCTTCTTCTTCTTCTTTCAATTCAAAAATATAAGACGGCGAGGAGGCGAGAGAAAAGGAGGTGAGAATGAGAGAATGAAGAGAAGGTGGAGGAGTCGTTGACCTGCTTACAAAGCTCTATCCCTCTCTCAGTTATTCTCCTTCTCTTTCTCCCTTGTAGCCGTTTCTGTTTTTCGGACTTTGCATTGTTTGTTTCAATGGCTCGCGCAGAGGCCTCTTCGGGCTCATTGCCCCTAAAACTTCTAGGCGCGTAAGTGATAACCTCGACTTTTTTTTTTTTTTTTGATGTTATCGCGTTTCGCAAGGTTATTTTTTTCGTTCCGAAACTTAAACTTTCTCCTCCCACACACTGAGAATAATTAACAATTTTTCAAAACAAATCAACATTTTCTTCTCAAAGATTTAATTTTAAATTGTTTGCTTTGAAAATTATAGTTTATATAAATTTAAGTTCCAACAAAATTAATCGCTCGATACGAAAAATAAAAAAGAAAATTCCATTTTTTTGCTGAGTCAAAAATTTCCATAATTTACAAGAATAATCGATAGATAGGATATGAAATGGCACTAGTAGTTATATACGTCTCAAATAGCCGACTGATTTAGCAGCAGCAGCAGAACATACAGTATATCTTATATACGAGCAATAATTGACAATGTGCGCAGTTGGAGCCTGGTGTACCACGCAAGCATCTAAGCCATGCGCGCGCGGGCGTGCTGTAGGATATTAATTGGCAGTTGGTCAGTGCTTTATTTTTGAGAGAGGGCCACTCTTTCGATGTGGCTGATCTTCTTCCGCAAATTGCGTAGGTGTAAAAAGAAAAAGAATGAGATGAGCATACAGTAAAAATACGTATAGATAAAGCAATTAAACTTGTAAAATAGTCGCTGCTTATAAGTAAGTATCATTGTTAAACAATGAACGCATACACCAAGCTTTTCTATATCAACAATGTATATTCACTTATCGGTAGATAAAAATTTTTTTACTTTCCAAAACTAGTAGTACTAAAAGAAATGAAAAATAAAATAAGCTATAAAATTAAAATTAGTTACACCACGTTCGAAGATGGCCATGGTCCGGCGTGTACAAGAGGCTGAAAATAATATATATACGCATCACAGCGCGTGCTGCAGGATTTTAGGTATATTATAAGGCTCAAAGAGCAGTAATAGTAGTGGTATAGTATAGCAGTGTTAGTATAGGGTATAGACAAGGGAGCCACAGCTTTCTTTCTGTAATTCCTCGGGCCGCTCGTCAATTCCACTCCGAGCCCGGGCATAAGTACACAATGCAATGAACCCTCCTGTCCTGACGCAGCTGCGGCTCACTCGCTGTCTGCGGCGGGCAGCCCTATAGCCCGCGACGCTCCGTGAACTCCGAACTTATACGTATAATATGTAGACCAAAAAGAGCTGCTGCTTTTGGTGGTGGTGGTGGTTGCGGTGGCGGATCACCGCCGGGGGATATCGCGCCTGCGTACACCTCGTCGCTGCTTTCATGCGCCTATAAGTAGTGTGTTAGTGTGTGGGTTTCCTTTCCCCTCTCAGTTTAGAGTCTCGACTCGCTCCTCTGCATGCTACTATTTCCCCAGACTCTGCTCTACTGAGATGGCCGGTCTGCAGCTTCCTCTCTTTTCTCCACCGCCACTAGCCTTCTCTTCTTTTTCTCTCTTCTAATACTCGCTACTACTTATTATATAGCACTCCTCGCTCACGACTTGAAACGCCTGCATGGCTCTTCTTTTCTTTCCTGATGGGTGGAACCCTTACCTATATTACAGGTAGGCCTGCACTAAAAATCGATCAACTCTCTCCCACCCCCTTTTTTTCTCTCACTTTTTCCTCTTTACAACCTTCAATTTCTTCAACCCGATGTTGAAATTCTCGAGTAGCCTATACATTTTGGCCTTTCTTCAGCCCCTATCCTATACTACCTATTATATTGTCATCGTTATAATATGCATTTTCTTCTAGAGCGCGTGAATACTACTAAAGTTAAGAGATTAAACGCGACTGCTTGACAAATTTTTCTAGATTTCATTTTTCCTTTCTTTCCCGTACATTTTGCACGGCGTTTACTTTTGCTTTTTCTTTTTTTTCTTACATTTAATCAAATTAAAATTATTATAATATACACTCTAGTTGTTGGTGGCATCCTTCTAGGATTATAAAATCTTGAAAATATCTTTGGTTTTTTGCGAAAAAAAAAAAACAGGGTGAAAGGAAAAATATGTTAAGCCTTTGCTAAATATTTTGTTTTTAGTAAGTTGATGATTTTTATAAGCCGATGGTTTAGCTGATTTAAAATCAATCGATATTGTATATAGGTAATTGTGTTCCACGTGCGCACGCTTGGCATATCCGTAGCATATGCATCTATATACTTATGTATAGGTATACCTATATATATATATATAGACATACGCTTACGACAATAGCAAGCGTGATTAAACATTAGACACGTGTTTTTTTTTTGTTTCCACCTTTTCTTCTCTTTCTCTCTCCTCCCCCTATTAACCGTACCGATTGCTATTTACGATATTATTCGTGACACACCGATTAATTTATTTGTACGTAGTTGAAAATTTTTCGTTCCTTATCGGTATATACACAAACTATATCGGTGTAACGTCATAAAAAGTAAAAAAACTTAGACGCGTGTTTGAAAGCAGTATTACGTCAGCATCTAGTAGTTAGGTACTTACCTAGATATACCTTCAAAGTTAATTGTCATTAAATCGGAAGCACAAAATGAAAATGTTAATTTTTTGCTAAAGAAAACAAGTTAAGTATATGGGCGTTTCAAGGTGCATTTTATGTACCTACTTATAAGCAGTTCAACAAATTTCTGTTCAGTTAACAACAGCTTAAAAGTTGACAAAAAAACTGTGCAAAAATCATACAGCGGTCGATTGCAAATATTTTCCATATAATTTGTTGCGTGTACAAGTTAAGGGCATGCATCATACCGACGTAGAGACCTACCTCGTATTTTGCAGTATTCATCGTTAATTCCAATATTTTACCAAATATGTCAATTAACGACGAATACTGCAAAATAAGAATTAGGTTTTGACTACAGTTTAAGGTTAGGTTTGAGGCATGCCCTTAAGGAGATGAATTATCATGCTAAATTTGCCCCTCCCCTCCCCCCCTGCAGATAAGGCAAACGTGATTTTTACACACAAATGCGTATTACTGCACTATGTGAGATGTTGTCGTCGGACTTGTTGTATAATAGCTATAGGTACGTATATAGCTATAGGTATATATCCAAATGCACTACGCACACATAGAACTTCGATTGCTGCTCAGTGGAGCTGCAGGAGGAGCAGTCGGTAATACACATACTTGTATAGGTGACGCATGATTTCGTTGTCGTGGCCATCAGCAGCACGAGTTCGCGCGCTGCCTGCGTATATAAGTACACGCACCTATGACGCGTTTGACGTTTTTCGATTTCGTTTAGTCATCGCGTCGTGCAACATCGTCATCAAAAGAGAAAGAACAGCGCACTCCGCGGAAAGCCACACACTTTTCGCGGCGAACTAATATTTATAAATCCGTAGCTCTCGCGAAGAAAGCGAATTTTATTTTATTAGGCAAGCCATCCTAATATTCACTTATTGTACATACCTAACGCAGTTTATCTTGCTATGAAAAACAAGTATATAAAATATATCTTTATGAATTCTTACGTTATATAGGTACCTATATCCGCGCGCACAACTATATATAATATGATCGACGCGACGACTGACGTCAAAGCGAGATACCACCTATACCGGCACCTGCCGGGGCACTCGCTCTCTCTCTCTCTCTCTTTTTCCGAGACTCTTGCTTTGATGCTGTTGACTTCCTGATTCCGCCGGCTGCCCGATTGTTATATTTTCTCTCTTTAACCTGCGTATGTTGGAGCTGGCGAGAGTTTCATTATCTAGTTGGCTTATCTATCATTATGCATATTATGCTCTCATATTTTTTTTTCTAAAATAAGCCTAATTCTTAAAATTACACGCAAAGATAAATTTAATTTTATTCATTTATTAATTTTATTCACCAGGCGAGCGAGCAAGCGAGCTGCGTTGTTATAACGCAACTTCTTTGAGTCTAATCCTACTTTTTTTTTTACCTTCTTGATCTTTAAAAATTGTTAATTATTTCTTGTTATAACTGCGAGAATATATTTACATCAGTCGTTTTAGTTAATGAATCAAGTTATAGATCTTACTTACCTATTGACTTAATTTTAGCATTTTTCATTTAGAGATATTGGATATAAATATTAGTGAGAAAAAAGCGTATATATATAATGTATCGTATAAATTTGTTTTCTTGTATCAAAGGTATATAATGCAGAAATGAAAAAATAAGCCGAAGATTTAACCAACTACTCAGTCGATTTTGTTATCTTCGCAATTTCAAGCTGTGACTCATATATACTTACTTTAGCCATATTTTTATATTACATATCGAGAAAGACCTCGTAGCTCTAGCCTGGAAGAGTTTAACTATGTGGAATGAAAGAGCTTAAAACCAGTTGCTTACGACAAGTTGGTCCCTCTTCTTATTCTTAGTAAAAAATTTTTAATCCAATATTGCCCGAACATCAATTTAAAAAAGAAGGAATAGTTAAGTGATCGAAGGCGCGCACACGTTTAGTCACGACGGCCGTGCTAATATCTTTCTCTAATCTTGCTGATTAAACATAACGACGACGACGACACAACAACGATGACAAAAAGATGATTTATCGCGGTATCAGAAGTGAGGGTAAATAAAACATTCGCATGCAACAGCTCGTATTGTAACAAGGCTGTTAACGCATGAAGGATATCTCTATACTGCAGCAAAGATCACCACAAGAGATTTAAAATGTTAACGCAAAATTCAGTGTCACACACCAGTCGCTAAAACTACTATACTATAACACAACTTTTAAAAGCCACGACGACGATCATCATCAGTTTTATGCTCAGCGCGTTTTAACCTTCTCTTTTGCTCCTCTTCTTTTTCTGCCCTCTCTTTTTCTCTCGACGTTTTATCGGGGAGCAACGGTGCTCGTGCATGTGTGCGTACAAATATATATATATATATATATATATATATATATATATATATATATACACACACCTATACCTATATGTATGTAGGTGTGCGCGGAGCTGGTGGGCGCAGTGTCAGATAAGAAAAGAGCAAAGGATGAAAGAAGAAAAATAGGTCGTCGAGTGGCCATAGCACAAGTCGGCTGCTTTCACGCACACCGCGGATGCATAACTCCAAAACTCCCTATATACTCCTCCACCTCTTATCTATCTATCTTTCTTTCTTTCTTTCTCTCGTATCACGGCTCTCGGCGTTTTCATCGCTCACTCGTGATTACAGTCCCGTACTTTCAGGAAAACGAGTCGAAAACGCAAGAAAAAAAGGAAAAACAAAAAAAGAACAGGTGGAGGCGAATTTTTGGTGGTTTGGTGCGGTGCAGTAAAAAACAGCCCTATACTCTCACTCGCGAAGTATAAGTAGTATATATGTCTTTTCGGATTTCTTCTGTCCACGAAAGTGCGAGCTCCTCACACGCATTACATATATAAATTTATGTACATATACGTATATTATATGTTCGCTACATATTCGATATACTTGGTAAACGCATATAATATCTGTCTCGTCGAGCATTCACACAGCTGCTATGCACAGCATGAATAGTTCGCCCCTACACCAGCATCACCCTCTTTTCTCTCTCTCTCTCTCTCTCTCTCTCATTATATATCTGACTGACTCCCTTGAGAGGCTCTTGGCCCGTTTTTGCTCCGATTTCACGTCAGCGGCTAGCTGTTGGGGACTTGGCTTTTTTTCTTCTTTTCCCACGGCTTCGTCGCTTTTCGACTATACATACTACTGCAGTCCTCGTTCTTGTTATTAATTCTCTGCTCAGAAAATTGGGCTATCCCGGTCAGCTTTCTCTCTCTATCTCTCTCTATCTTTTTCTTTCTGCGTGTATTCCATCATTGATAAGATATGTATCTTTCTTTTAATCTTATCGACGCGTATAGGGGAAGCTTGAATTACGAATCGACCATAAGGAGGCTAGAGAAGCCTGCTGGTATAATTTATATACTTTTAGTTGGCTTCCTTCGGGCCAAATTTTAAAATAATTTTAATACTTTATATACCGAACCTCCCTTTCGAGTAGAAAGTTATCCTGATTATGTTGATTTTTCTCCTATCGAATACGAAATGATATGTGCGTTTGTCAATCATCATCAATCGATTTAACGATAACAGTTTCAAATTGTTGAAGGTACTAATATTAAATATATTATATATGTGAAAATTTGTTGCGGCCAAATTTGTTAATAACGAAAAAATTCATTGTTTTGGAGGAAGTAAGTACGGCTTGTGGGTAGATATGTTATGAAAGTACGGACAGAATAAAGTAAGAAGAGGCTGGTGCGTCTATACATATACAAGGAAATTCAATCTGCAGGCCAGGTTGCTCTGCTTGCGCGAAACGGTAGCCAGGAGGAGGAGGAGGAGGAAAAGAAGCCCACAAACCGCGAGGCGGCTTGCTGCTCGCTCCTTGTGTCTTAAAGATTCGATTGCAGTGCGCGGGTCTTCGTACATATACGTATATGAGTAGCGCGGAAAGAAACAATGTATGTGCGAGTGTGACGTGTGCGCGTCTCAAATGGTGACAAAGAATCCTCGAATATAACGCTATCATATCGTGATTCTTTTCTCTTCCTCGATGTCTTTGTCCTTTTCATATCTTCTTTTTTTACGGGCAATGCCCGGAGCAGCGGCAAAAATCTTACACTGAAAAACGCCTTGAATTTGAAGAATAAAGAAAAAATCATTATTTGGCCGACGCTAGCCCTCCTCGTCATCATCATCGTCGTCATCATCTACTTACATGTGCGTGGCTAATTGTATATATACTGCACACGCGGGTGAGGAGAAGGAGGAGAAGAAGAAGAAGACACAGCCGAGAGAGAAAGAGCACTTTGGTTGACTTTGTCTCGGCTGCTTTGGATCGATGCCAGATTGCTAATATTCCCTTGTATTCTGCTGACCGGTCGTCATCTTCTTTCATTGAATTTTGTCTTTGTAGCTATAGCCATATAGGCGTGTATATTTATGTGATGCAGCTTTACCACGTGCGTCTTAAATTTTTCTTTTTATCATATTCGATTGAATCTTTTATTAACAGCAAGATTCAAGTCATTATTTTTTTTTTTTTTTTAAATTTTTGAAAAATCAATTTTTTTTTTTTTTGTTTAGAAGGAAATACTTATACGTGAAAGCCTTGAAACTGTGCTTGAGTAGTTAAATCAAATAAATAAAGCACAGCAAAGAAGAAAGTAAATGCAGCTGAATTGAAATCGTCATAAATTGAGTTCATTGTTAGGCAGTTGCAGCTGTATACAGAGATAATCGTACCTTAATTTTCTTTCTTTCTCTCTTTAAATAGCTTTAAGTGTAAAGCTTTGTAAGAATGAAAATTTCTCAAGGTTTTTAAACGAGATTGAATCACAGATGAAAAATTAAACGATACAATGATTGGAAATGTAATCAAATAAACAACGCCGAAACAAGTTTTCATTAAACATTAGTGATTTAGAACGTAGGTATATATTTATAATCAAGAAAATAAGTAATAAATTTTGGTATCATATAAAACGTGTCGTGATATAAAATTCATATTAATTAATAGTACCGATATAGCTACTACATTAGCTATAGTAAAGTCGAAGAGTGTAGGTTTGACGCTTAAACATCGCACGCTATGGTTCGCCCAGACATCCTAACGCTAATTTAAATTATCATTTGAATATCTGATCAATCTAACTCAAATACTCGTCAGAAGAAGCTTCAGCACGCAGCAGTACAGTCATAAAGCAAAGAATCGAGAGACAAGAATTATTAAAATCTACTCGTCTCGTGTCGTCCTCCAAGCTGCGTCCGTTAAAAAACATACGTTTACGTAGGTATGTATAACAATTAAGGCACGTATTATTATTATTATTGCAATAACGACGTGTAATAAAATATAAGTGCACGTAAAGGGTACGTAAATACATATAAACACATAGATTTAGATACATAGACTCGGAGATCGAGGAAGAAGAAAAAGATGATACAAAGGTGGAGGAGTAGTTGTGGAACGGAGTCGTGCGCAGACAATGGCCATTGGCCAGTGTGTCAGTATATATACGCAGGCTAAGTAGCAATAAGGCAAACTCACGCGGTCGCCACGGAGCGATCACTCTCTCTCTCTCCCTCTCTCTCTCTCTCTCTCCGTGGCTGTACGTTATATATACCTATATAAGCGCTTGTTCTATCTGCACTACTATACTTTTATCCCTACCCTTAAAATGTGCTGTACGTGGGTGCCGCGTGTTGTCGGACCCTCGTCGGAACACTATCTGTTATTCACCGCTGCTGCTGCTGCTACTATACCACTATTGCCGCGTATAACAATGCAATCGCCGTTGTGTGGATAAGTGCGTGTATCTAGAGAAAGACAGAGCGCGTGTCATATGTAAATTCATATTTATATATAAATACGAATACTCACACAGAGTCATACGTATTTAAATTACTCCAATATATATACCTATTTACACATACAATGCGCTTGACGCTTGTGCTTATATAGTTTGGTATAGGCGACGTATCATATATTGTGTACTATATGTATATAACATACGTGTGTATAGTAGTGGTGTATATGCCAGGGGTATGGGGCGGGGGAGGGAGGGAGTGCAGGGAAGAGGAGTCGGCGACGCTACTGGCGCCATCTAAGCCAGTCACCTCCAGGGCCGTGCTCAATCCGATCCGTGCCCCCATCAGAGCTCTGGTTTCGTGTCTACCTGCTTCAGACTCAAGCAGCAGCAGCTACCAGGCGTACAGCTCGCACGCAAGCAGCCGAGACAGTCGTCGTGCAGGATGAGGAGGAAGACTGGTTTTGAGAGAGAGAGTTTATCGAAGAGACGCCTCTTGCTCTTCTTTGACCACCTCTCTTGTAAACATTTCAAGCTTTTGAGGATGTTAAAGATGCTGATGATGATCATCATCATCATTATTATCACCACCTAGGCAAGCACATGCACCTTGGTTTTTGAGACTAGTAAGACGCTGCTAAAATTAAGGCAACGCTGCTGCTACTGCTCTTACGCGACTTTCTTATTCTCAGCACGAACTGTTAATTGCTATACCAAGACGAGAGATAAAGAGAGGAGGGGGGAATCCTTTTTATAAATCATTAACGCAAGAAAATAACGGATCCAGTCCTTGGCTTCGGAGCTACGTGCACGCAAGAGCTTGAGGGAAAAATAAAAGAAGCTTTTTTGTAACGATATTAGCAGCAGCAGCAGCAGCAGGCGTTGACAACGAGCTCGCTACTCCGGATTGGTTACGTAAGCTACCTCCTAGTTAATAATTTTTCACTGGAACGTCAAGCATCAAGTCAGCAAATATATATATATGTATAAGTAAGCGTGTAGATATAGATAGAGATATCGGTATATATATATATATATATCGCGATGCAACTTTTTCTCTCTTTCAGATATATGTATGTATAAAGTATACGTATAGTTACAGTCTGATATGCACAGTAGGTGCGCGTGCCGCTGCGCCGGTGCACGCCTACTGTACTATATAGGTATACACTATATAGGTATACCATACATTATACATACATATACGCACACGGTCCGCACGACTTAAAGGGAATGTGTCGAAAGTCAAGTGTCTTCTTTCTCTTTCTCATCCACGGTATACATACAACACACACCTATACCTATTAGCTACCACCTACCGCTGCTGACAGGGGGAGGAGGTCACAGTTTTGATACATTTAAAGGGAAGAGTCTCAAAGGCTCTTCCTTTGCTTTCTCTCTTTCTCTCTCTATCATTCAATCTCGCGCTTATTGTTATAATGTGTGATTAGGCTGTATGATGTGTTGATAGCTTTAAAGCTCCAGCTGCATATAAAATGTATCCTAGGGCATAAATAGTCATGCATGCATTTAAGGCACGGGGCTTTTGGTTTTATTCATAAAAGCAAAAATATATTCAAAGATAACGATAACTGTTGCGCAAAAGAGTCTTTGTAAAAAGCAATACAAAATTAGCAGAGTGGAGATGATCATCATTAGCTTTGAGAAGCGTTTCCCTGTGGCCTGATGTTTTTCTGCATTTTTCTTTCTAGAGATTTATATACACACGTAATCCTATATAATACAAAGTTTCTACCATCAATCTGGATTGATGATTAGTAAGCTAATCATCAATCCAGATATCAATTTTAATTATTTACTTCCTGTATGCCACGAATATTACACGAGATATTAGTACAGGAAGGTGGTACTGTCGACTATACTTGGTGTAAGAAAGTCAAACTCTGCTGCTGCAGAAGAATAAGGACAAAAAGTAGCTTCAAGACACAGTGGTGCTGCTGCTGTCAGGGTTTTTAGTGGACGTCGTCGCCGTTGGTTGCCGCTCCGTTTCACGACGACGCGAGGCAGACTGGCTTTTTTCTCTCTTTCTTTCTTTTTCTCCTTTTCAGCATTATGTAGCCAAGGTGGGGAACAAAATATCGGAGCAATACACATCACATAGGTATAGCATAAGCCGCGCTCGTCGTGTGTCCCCACCCAGCATCATGAGCCCCCCTCACGTTAGCTGCTCACTCTCTCTTTCTCTCTCACCTCGCTTTCAGTCAGCATTGAAGCATTGAAGCAGCAGCAGCAGCAGTGGTGTAACTAGGGTGTGTGTGTGTATGTACACCAGCTGCTGCTCGTTATTCCTCGTCTTTGTTGTAAGCCGCATTACTGCGAAAGACCACTGCCAGGTGTACCACCACCAGCTACGTTTTAATGCAAGGATGACGAAAGAACCCCTTCTGGGTATGAGAGTATATAGGTAGAGCGGAGCTCCGGGGCGTCCGAGGTTTCCAATCTTGCTCGAAAGAGCGAGGAGAGCTGTGTCCGTAGCGCACTCTAGCGGACGTGAAAGAGAGAGAAAGAGGAAGAGAGATGTATCGTAGCAAGCGAGCGAGGGAGTGAGCACGCAGTAGTCGTTCGGAGTCCCTCGCGAGACGACCCTCACTCGTCGAGGCGGCGGTGGCCGAGGTGGTGGTGGTGGTGGTGGAGTAGGAGCAATTTGCTTGCTCGGCGTCGTCGTCGTCGTCGTGATCGTGATCGTCATTGTTACTGCTCGTGTTTTCGAGTTGCGCGATATATATCGCGAGAACTCGGAAAAGAGACATTACGAGTTCAGCCGTGAGCCGGAGTAAAGCGGAGTCGAGGAAGAAGAGTAGGAGAAAGAAGGAGAGAGAGTTTGCAGCAGCAAAGCTGGCTCCGAGAGACAGAGAGAGGAAGAAAGAGCTCTGAGAGCGAGAGAGAGTGAGAGCGAACGAGCAGGCAAGAGAGTAAGCGAGCAGTGGCAGAGCGCAGCTGGAGTGTGCTGTTGCTGGTTTGTGGCGGCGGTGCTGTCCCAGGCTGCTGCTTTACCCCGAACAAGTCCCCCAGCTCTCTCCCGAGGAGAGGAGGTGTGTGTGTGTAAGCCTCTTGTGCTTTCTCACTCTTAGCTATTGTATCCGCTACCTATTGCTATATCTCTCTCTCTTTTTATCTGCTGTCTCTCTCGCTCTTGTTCTGCGCAACCACGACAGCTTTAAATGCCCGACGGACATTGCCAGTGCAGCATAGTCGGGCTTACTACTCCATGTTGTGCCTCGACTTTCGCTGCTGCTGCTCCTGCTGTTCTTGCAACACGGCCACGACTATAGAATAAGAAAAAACTACTGCTGCAGCTGCTAGCCAGTGAGTGTGCCTTGCGTGTGTTAACGATTGAAATAAATATATACCTACTTATATGCGCTGCGACATCCGAGCTCGCACATAAGAACGTAATCTTCGATAGATATCACGCGCGCTCGTGTGTGTACGTTTGTGTGTGTGTGTGTGTGAGTGCCCTTTCTCGCTTAGGACGAGGCGATTTCCGAATCTCAGTGCGCTCTCCCTTTTCGTTATCTCAATTCTCAATATATACATATGTGTGCGTATGTGTGAGTGCGCACTTCATGAGCTATGCTCCGTGTGCGTGACCGTGTGTTCCTGCTTCTTGTGTTGCGCGACTTGCAGGGTGTAGTGTGTGTGTGGTGTGTGTGTGTGTGTGTGTGTATGCGCACGTAGTAGTTCGCACACCAGTGTCTGCGTGTGGGTAAATCTGACTCTCTACTTGTCTCTTTCTTACTCGCGCTCGTTTTACTAAGCTCCGATTTACCTCTCTCTCTCTCTCTCACACATCTCTCGCCCCTACTGCTTTAATACGCGCTATACACCAAATCACTTTGTTCGCTCTTCTTGCCTCGCTCTCTGTGTGCCTTCTCTTTCTTTTCTTTCTCTCTCTCTCTCTCTCACTCATTTTCTTTCATATACTCCCTCTTTCTTGTCTCGCTTTTGCTCATGTTCTCGGCTGACTACTCCGAGTGTACTGTATAATATCTATATGTATGTACGAGTGATAATCTGTCCGGCTGGGCTGTGGGAGGAGAGACGATGACGTGCCAGGAACTACGTGTGCGCAGCGCTCCCCGTTAAGCGCTCCACACACCCCCCTGCCCCTCCCTCACTCCCCACCGTCTCTCGCCTCTCTCTCTCTCTCTCTCTTTCACTCTCTTTCTCTCCCATGGCCTTTAAGGTCTGCTTGACATGTGCAGCTCTGCTCTATGACTGTCTCGTACGTTGGCTGAGCCTAATATCATCGCGTCTGATGATGAACCCAGCTTATTTATTCTTTATCTTTCATAGTCCAAGCCCAGCTTTAACGGGCTACCGTTGTTTCTTCAGCACAATTGCACTCACGTTTATCTTCCCCTTCCTCTCTTTCCTTTCCGTCTTTTCTTCTCTTATTCCCCACTGCTCTGTCTTCGTCCCACGCATTGAGTGAGTGCAAACGCGCGCGCGCGCGCGTGTGTGTGTGGACTCCAATCCAACGCTCCCAGTCCAATAATGCGTCAGCATCAACGAGAAAAATAGAAAGAGTTCAGGTGCTAATCTGTCACGTTTTCTGCTGTTCCAGGTGAATACCAGGTGGTGAGCCACAGGCGCGAGGAGGAGGAAGAGGAGAAGGAGGAGATAGCCAGCGCGAAGGCTGCTGATGCTAGTGTCGCCGCGCGACCAAACCTGCCACGACTCTTTCACCTTCGGAGCAGCGAGTTGTTGAGCTTGCTTGTTTACCAGCAGCAGCCACTGCTTTGAACACTGGGACTCGCCCGAGTCAATTAGTTAAATAATCGAGGCGACCACCCGTTATTCTTTGAGGCTGCCACCAGCAGCAGGTACACTATATACTACCGGGCCCCCTACTCCCCCAAGCCCGGTGACGACGACGACGAAGACAAGCGCTACAAGCCCGGCAGCCGAGAGGAGCTTCAGCCCGACAATGGAGCGCGAGTCGAATCCCATGCAGGCCCTTTGCAGAAGCGGCTGCGGCTTCTACGGCTCCCCAGCCACCGACGGCCTCTGCTCGCTCTGCTACAAGGAGAACCTCAAGAAGAAACAACAGCCCCCCGTCTCGGCACCGTCCGTGCCGGCGTCCCAGGCTCCCTCCGCCGGCAATCCTGCGGCCGCCCTGCAAAACACTTTTGGCAGCCCTGCATCGACGGCCTGCACGACGGCCGCCCAGCAGCAGCAGCCCACCTTACCCACTATCATACCCCAAGTAACGACAGACCTTTCCAGTCCAAAAGAGGTGAGTCATTTTTTCATCTTTATTCTTTCTTTCTTTCTTTCTTTTTCTTTATTATCCCTCATTTTTATTCTACTTCGTCTTCTTGTTCGCCCGGCTCATATCGTTTCGTGCGTGCACAACTTCCTATCCAATAATTCAATTTTTCACAACTAACTTGCCTGCCTTATTCTTTTGAAATCTTATCAATTTCATTACAAAAAACCTCGTTTTCTCCCAAGACTTTAGTTTCCATAGCAACAAACCGTTTGGTATTTTCCAAATAAAACAAATCCAATTTTAAACTTATTGCAATAAACTATTTTTTATATTTTTAACTTATTTATTAATATTTATAAATTGCTTCAGTGTCAATCGTCAAACTTCTTTATGACTTTAAAGTACTTGAAAAAAAGTAAAAATTTTAAAATTTATTATGGTTTGTTTACACTATTTCAAGTGTTTGAAAAGAATTGTAACCTCCCAAAACTTTTGACATTGTTTGTTAAGTTTAAAAATTTTTCAAATATAATTATTTAAATCCCGTCAATTTTTCTAATTGTAGATAAACAGGGACGAACAAGAGAGCGAAGCAGGAAACAATAGTGGAACAGCAGGAAGTTCGGTTAGCAGTGGGAGTGTGGATGAAAGCTTCGATGGAAAAGAGACTGACAAGGACTCCAAAAAGAAGAAAAACCGTTGCGCTATGTGTCGCAAGAAAGTGGGCTTAACAGGTACTTAAAAATTTTACAATCGTAATTAAAAAATTATTTGATAACAAAATTAAACGTTTTTTTCCTTATTTTTTGTTTATTTTTTCAAGGCTTTGAGTGTCGATGTGGCGGACTCTTCTGCTCGGTGCATCGGTACAGTGACAAGCACGACTGCAAGTTTGACTATAGAGAAATGGGCGCTCAAGAAATTCGGCGCAATAATCCGGTTGTTGTTGGTGAAAAAGTGCAAAAAATTTGAACTATTCTAGTGTGTAGTCGTTGGGAAAATGGTTATATAACTATATAAACAAAATATAAAAAAAAACACGAAGAAAACGAGATAAATTATCTGGCAGCTGATTGCACTTCAAAGGAACAAAGCAGATGGACCTATGTTAGATAGATAGAATGAGCGAGAATGTGTAAATGAGTGCAAGTGAAACTAATCGATAAATAAAAAAAATAAATAAAAATTGTCAAGCGAACGATGACAAGGGAGGAACGGGGCTTCGGGCGTAGTTTAAGTAAATATTATATTAAAAAAAACTGGTTTCAGCAGAAAAGAAAGAATTGGAAATCGTGTAATTGCGTACGAGTTTGAAAAATTTCTTTTTGGTTACTTGTGCCATTGTCAGATCGTCATCTAGCGAGAGATTTACGAGAGAGAATATCTGATGGTTATTAACTGCTGCAAGCTTACGACTATTCTAATATTAATAGTATAATTTATTTTAATTATTTTAATGTTCATTAATTTACTTGAATAAAAAATAATAAAATAAAAGCAAGAAATATTTTTCTGTTGTTAAGTAAATAAATGAATTTCTGGTGCAGTCAGTCGTTTTACGACAACGGAACGGTGTATACCTTCTAAAAGAAAGATGCGTCGATCGTTGTACACTGGAAACAGGAGAAAAGAACAAATTTAAAAATTCGTGATTGTTTTTTGTTTTCCATAATGTTAATGATTAGTTGCGAGAGTTAAAAGAAAAATATGTAAGAGTAAGGATGTTAGATATGATGACTGATGGTTGATCACACGATTCTAGGTTTAACGCGATTAGTCTAGTAACTATTAAGTATATTAGCTGATTGATTCATAAAATAATGCAATGGAATATAAGTAGTACTGTGTGTTTATGTCCAATTTCACGAGAATATAACGAGCATTATTACTCAATTAAATGCTGTTTGAAATTTACGTTATAAATCGTTATTTTTAAAAGAAAAAAAAACTAAAAAATATAAATATATATATAAAGAAATACGCTACACGTATACGTCCGCGTGACTTTCTTTGCTGCTAACAAGCATCCGACGACAGATCCTTCCGACGATGGCACGTCCGTTCCTCGTTCTCCGATCTTCTCGTATGGATGATCGGTGTGTGTCTTATACATAAAAATATATACATATATTATTACTGCGTGTTGTTGCGACGACTGAAGTCGAGTGTCGGTATTTCTCGTTTTCTTCTTATTCTTCATTTTTTGCTTGTTTTATTTCCTTTTTGTGAGTTATATAATTATTATATTAGATAAAAATGAAATGATTGAAAATAATGCTGCGTGAGCTGTTCCGGTGCCGCGACGCAGCAATGCAATTTTTAGGTACATATTAATGAATCTAAATAATGGTTAGTAGAAAAAAAAAATCTAGAGGCCGGGCATCAGGTGTGAGAAAAACAAATTCAATAAAAAAATCTGCCAGGGCAAAGAGACGAATGCACCTATGATACTCTAATGTAGACTTGTTGTTTTGCGACTCTCAGCACGGGATACGCGCCCAAGGACTTCTTAGTGTTCGCACACGTGTAAAGGCGAACCTTCGTGGCCGGCAGCCCACCCCTACGGAAAAGTGACAACATTTGCACTCGATGCTCCAATTAGTTTGTTCTCTTGCTTGGAAAGAGAGCCTTCGAAAATTGCAACAAATACGAAAACCGGATGCTGGATTTCTCGTTATTGTGTTAAGAAGAAAACAGTTTTCAAATGCGCCGAAAGAATTGGTTGAGAAATATGAATCGTCGTTAAATCGTAGCAATGAGACGCAGACTCCAATCTAGCCAAGAAAACGTCTGTCTCGTCGGATTATATCTTTAAGCTTAAAAGGAGACAAGGTGTTCGATACATTACCGCTTTTTTAAATTTTAGGTTCGCATTTTTAACATGTACAATGCAACCAACGATTCATCTTTTTCACTGATTGGATTACTAGTTTTAGTACAAATGAGAAATATTGGTTATTTTCAAGCGAATGTTTATATGTTAATCACTAATATTGAGTGTTTATTTAAAATAGTTTGACGATCCCGACAATTTTTTAACATTTCCTCGCATACCTTATAAGCTTTTAATAAAGTTATTCAAAAATTTTTGTTTTGCATTTTAATTGAAATTTATTTTAAAAACAAAACAAAATATTTATTCGTTTAGCTGTTTTGAATAAACACTCAAAATTTCTTGTAATTCGCAAATTATTGTACTAAACTGTAATAGAAAGTAAATCAATATTGTTTTTCTTTTTCTTTTCATTGTAAAGCGCACGGCAGGCTAAGTCTTCCTGTAAATAAATTGAACTATATATAAAAAATATAAATTTTTTCTTTCCATTATCAACCACCTAATCTTTGAAAAATTGAGAATCTATCCATTATCTCAAAATGCCATCAATAATTGGAAACAAAAATTATACATTTAACAGTTTTGTTAATCAAAATTTATTATTATTATTATTACTATTTTAATTTTTTTCCTTATAATGATAAACAATTCTTCAATATTTGAAAAGTGTAATAGGAAGTACTTAGATCTGTCGTTGCTGTTGAATCTGTATTTGTACCTTGTTAATATCGCCAATTCATTTCATTCTATGCGCCTCCACCAACAATAGAAAATTAACAAACAAAAAAATGCAAAATTGATAAGGAACAAAAGTAAAAACCAAGTAAAAAAGAGAGAAAAAGTTTGTCTGTGAACGAGAGTAAATAAAAAGAAAAAAAAAAAAAATCGCACCGGTTATAATCGGTAATATCGACGAGAGGTTGCCTTCAGGCCTTCATCCTATTTTAGGCATAGCATATTTTTCTAACGTATATCGCAATATTTAAATAATCTTGCCTAGCGAGAACGACTGTGCGGTAGAGAGAAAGCGCGAACGAGTTAAAAAGGTGCAAATGCGTTGAATGACTGTTCAAAAATAAGCTTCAATGTATATGAGTTTCGATGATAAACGAAAATACAAATCGATACAGATACGGTGGTAGATGAGTTTAAAATATATATATAAGAAATGAATTAAAGTAAATACATTGAAGCTGTAAGGGTTATTAAGTGACGTTTGTACTCGGCTGATTATTAAGGACGTAACGATGCTTGTAATTATTAAAATTGATATTAGTATGTTTAAGCGATTAAAAATAACATCAACTTTAATATATTATATGATTACTATATCCTTTAAATCGAAATATAAATCTTTAGGTTCACTCTCTTATAAATGACGCGAAAATTTAAAAAATCCTTGATGTACATCTTACACTTCAAAAAAACTTTCATCCTCTTATCTTTATCCTATATTTGTTACTCCTAATCCACTCGTCTTTAATGAATGCTTTAAATACCGTTTTCAAACATTTATAATCATGCAGTAAATTATATTTATGTATATTACAAAAAAAAAAGAAAAAAATGAAAAAAAAAAGAAAAGAATTACGAAAATATAAATTCATCACCCTGAATAAATTTATTAAGAAAGAAGAATCGAACAAAACACTTTTTCTTTATTAATAAACACTCGAACCAAAGAACATTATAATCGTGATTTTCAACAAGTTTTCTAAAACTTTTATTTGTAATAAAATTTGTTTGCTACACATTTTCAACTTTCATAAATATATATATATATATATGTATTTAATGTAATAAGATATTAACAGTATAACAATAGCAGTGATCAACATGCGGAACATTTCATTTGACACGTGTGTCGTCTATGTGTTACCTGGGTACTAGCAGGGACTATAGTCACGAGTCTCTGCAGGCTAGTCGTCGTCGGTCGATCTACTACCCTGTTCGGCCTTGATCCTATATACATCGAGTTGCAGCTTTGCTTAAACTGGCACTTTTTCGACAAACAAAGTGAAAACGAAGTAACGCGTATTAAAGAATAGTTTTTGCACCGCCGACTCGACTTCGGACCCAAGAAAATTCAGTCTTGCGTTTAATATAAGGCGAGGAGGAAGAAGAAGAAGAGGAGGAACATTATAACAAGAGTGAGGAGGAGAAGGCTAGTTGTCGTGTGGCCTTGAAACACCACCTAATTGCTGTCGCTGGGTAGAATTCAAGGATGAGGTGGCGAGCTGGCATTTGTGCTGCTGGTAGACAAATTGGGAGTCCGAAAGCGGACTTGGCAAAGGAGGCGAGGCAGCCGGAGTCAGGACACCCAACTCGCTAGTTTCGTACTCGGGCTGCTCCTGTTCGCCGGGGTACAGCTCTTGCTTCATGTAGCCGTGATCCTGTATCGCTGGTATTTTGATTTTTGGAATCCTGGGCAGATTCGACCTCGGGATGTGCTGCTGTTGCTG
This sequence comes from Leptomastidea abnormis, assembly GCA_030522805.1. Classification (NCBI taxonomy): domain Eukaryota; kingdom Metazoa; phylum Arthropoda; class Insecta; order Hymenoptera; family Encyrtidae; genus Leptomastidea; species Leptomastidea abnormis. Next base: position 28,214 of record JAPYZE010001448.1, on the reverse strand, counting down.
TCGTTGTTGCTGCTGCTGCTGCTGTTGCTCGTCCAGGAAGCTCTCAACGACGGTTTGTTGCCTCTGGTGCTTGACTGGTGGTGGTGGTGGTGGTGGCTGGGCCAACTTCAGAGAAGAGGAGGAGGAAGAGGCAACGGCACCGGCACTGTTGTTGTGCTGTATCGTGTGGTTTTTCAGACCGGATACTGATTTGTAACTTTTACCGCAGAGGCACTTGAACGCCTTTCTCACCCTTAAGAAATGAAACAGGTCAATTGCTTTGCCAAAGTCGACTCGAGTTCCGCTCGAGCTCTTTCACTTGCAAACTTTTTTTGGGTGCAAAACAATGTGTTGCAGAATCTCTAATTTGATTTTTTTTTTCTATAAACTATACAATATATAGGTTTCAACAAATTAAATCGTCGTCATCATCAAGTCGATAATCATAATTCTTTAGTATTTTAAAATTAGAATTTAAAACTTGTGATAGATCAAACATAATAATAATAATAATAATGATAATAATATTTAGCAATAATAATAAATTAGTTAACTGTTTAGAGTTGGAGAGGACTGGAAGAAAAAGTGATAAAGGTTTGAGGAGGGGGAAGGAGGTGGGGGGGGGGGGGTGGTATCTATAATTCTACATGCTTCTACCTGCCGTCGTTTTTGTGACCGTTCTTCGAGTGGTACTTGATACCATTGACATTTTTGTAGCGCTTTTTACAGCCCGGTACCGGACAAGCAAAGGGTTTGTCATCTTTGCCAGCATAGTTTACGGCCTGGTTCTGATTAGCGGCGGTTCTGAAGCACAATAAAATATCAATAATTGCCCGCATTCTTGTATCGATGAACGAGTGAGGAGGATCACTTGGCTAGCCGAGTTCAACAGGAAATGCAAATGTAGAAATTAAAAATGTACCTGCTGCCGTATCGGAGTATGAAATCCGCGGAGAATTCCTCGAGCGTGGTCCAGGAGTCGTTGCTGTCCTCGGGCTCGCTGACAAATTCCTCCGCCTCCTCGCCTGCCTCACTGCCTGTACAAAACGCGGAGAAAGGCTTATTTCGAGTTTAACAAGGGCTATTATCAGGGCTGCAAGCTCTCATCAAGCTCATTACGATTGCGAAGAGAGAGAGAGAGAGAAGCTGAGCAGAAGCTTTACCAGTTGGTGTTGGCAGGTTCTTGTAGGCTCGCGCTCCTGTGGTCGTATCTAGCACTTCCTGCGTTGAATTCAAAGAGCCGGGCGGCTGCAGACGGCAGCTTGCCGGTCTGACTGGTTGCTGCTGATGATGTTGAGAGGAGTGTTGCGGTTTCTGCTGTTGTTGACCCGCAGAGCTTGATAGCTTACTGGCCGAGGTATCACCTCGGTCGCCATTGTCCGCGAGGAAGCGCAGCACGTAGCTCAGCGGTATGCATGCCGGCTGCTGCTGCTCGGTTCGCTCGACCACGTGGGGGTCATAGTCTGGAATTATTTTATGCTTGAGAGAGCAGGGTAAAGACATCACGCGCACACACACACACACACACAGAAGTCGTTCAGCCAGTCGCAACTACTATTCGACAACTTATTTCTATTCAACTACTTATGCACATTTTACCCCTGATGCTATTGTGTATTGCCAGTAACTGTTGCTCAATGATTTTTATTTCATCGTTTTTATTTTTTTTTTTTTTAATTTGTTTATTACAATTTTTTTTACGATACTTTTCATTTATGATTTCAAGTAAATAACATAGCTGTATAATCTATGTAAAAAAAAAGCAAGCAGTATTTTTATACTAATGCAAAAAAGCTTGCACAGAAGAAGCTCGGAACACTGTTATTTATATTTCTATATATATAAAAAAAAAAAACATTCTCCCGAGTTATGAAAGCTTGCAGATTTAAATTTAACAGAAAACATTGACACTCTAAAAAATTTCAGAAAAAAATTGAAAAGAGAGAGAGAGTTAGATAGAGAAAACAACACCGGCGCCGCATGTATAAGTCCACGCGGTGTAGGTATTATACTTGCACGTTAACAATCAACGAATTGCCCAGATAACCTCAGCCTGGTTCTCGGTGTTCGCGTCGTGCCGAAAAAAAATAAAGAAGAAGAAGATGCCAGGCTTTTAAGGGGCGCAAACAAGCACTGCGGATTACCAATGTGCGTCTCCTCAATGTGCTGGATCAGGTGTCCCAAGCTCTGGAACTTTAGGCCGCACGAGTTGAACTTGCAGACGTTCAGCATGAAAACGGCCATAGCACCACACACACACACACACACACACACACACAAGCAGACACTCAAAAACACGCACACATACACACAAAAACACGCATACACGGCCTTTTCTCCCTCTCTTTTCTCTATTAACTTTTTCTCTTTCTTTACCTCTTCCTCGCCTCGCTGTGTATATTACACACAACCTAGTTAGCGGGCTGGGCTGGGCTGCTTATCTGCGGCTGGCCGGAGCACGACAGAGAATTATATAGAGTAAGTGTACTAAGAGGACAAGAGCGTCCGAACGAGAAGGAAAGATAGCCCCGACCGAGTATAGGTATAGCAGACGAGGAAATAGCAGCGGCAGCAGATAGGTACGAGCTGCTTGAACGGACGGAGTCAAGCGAGAATACGCGAATATTAGGAGGCGCAGCCACAGGAAGACTTGATAGTTTTCAGACGATGATTAAACTGGGTTGGCGAGAAGCGTCGTCAGGAGCGAGAGAAAAAATAAAGAAGAAGCGCCGCTCGCTGTTCGTTCGCAAAATAAATGATGAGCGGAGTTGCCGTGCGGGTAACAGCAGAGCATTAGCTGCAAGCTCTCCTTATTCTGTTCTCCTCTTCTTTCCATCCTGAATAACTTTTTCTCCTCTCTCTCTCTCTCTCTCTCTCTCTCTCTCTCTCTCTTTCTCTCTTTTTAGCGGCTGCTGGCAGTGATGATGACTCGACTTGGATATAAGTATGGATCGTAGTTTATATAGATACTCGTGATGGTCACGTAGCACAAAAGAGCGAGCCAGCTTCATCCCATTCATCAGCTAAATTATTTGGCTCAACAAAAGTTCGCATCAAAGTTCTGCTCTGTATAGCGTTAATCTATATACCAATAATACCATTTTAACAACTTTTCGTTGAACTTGCTTAAACAATTAGAAATTAAAATTCAATGAAGCTCCTGGTTTACTTGTCTACATCGATACAACTATCCTTTATTCTAATATTGTTAATCTGAAACTTAAAATCTTTTATTCAGTATTATTTTCATTACAGAATACTTTAAGATTCAATGCAATAAAAGAAAAATCAAAAATTTATGGTAGATTAAAAATTTTATTGATATTATTAACAACAAAGTAATTTTCATTGATGGATGAAAAATAATTACTCCCTCTAGAAATTCTGTACCTGTAAGTATAATAATTTTTAAATTTTTACTTTGACCATAAGTAAACTAAAATAAAAAAAATTTTGAGAGATAAACAAATAAATAAACGTAAGTTATTTATTAAAAAAGTGGACAATACTCATAATTAGTATGTATAAAAAAAGTAAATAGGACTGGAATAAAAAGCGGAGCCATTAGCGCAAGCTCATTTGCAAGCTCTATATTGTATATATGTATACGAGAAGGGCCTGATGGATGCATATACATATGTACATCCGCGCGCGCAGTGGCATTTAAATTAAAAAACGAGGTGAATAGAGGCCTCTGCCTGCTGGCCTGGCCTGTACTTGTATTTCGCGCGCGCGTATATTAGCTGTAGGAAACGAGAAAGAGAATAAGAGAAAGATTGAAAAGAAAGAGAAGAGAGATCAAAAAATTGAGAAAAGAGAGTGCGCTGTCTACATCGTGTGTAATCGCGTGCTGCGGTGCGCGCCCTGTCCTACCGACCCGCCTTCTCGCACCGACTGCTGCTGTGTCGTCCCTCCTCGCTCGCCAACGCAAGAGTTCCACAATCCACACGCCGCGCACTCTCTGCAGCAATAACTCTCTCAACACATTCCAAACGAGCCGGCAGCCGTCCTTGCCAGTTTGCCACCCTCGCACCAGCAGCAGCAGTTTCGCAGGTGAGTACCTCTCAACTAGCCTTCTCTTTCTCTACCAGAAGATGATCTACATATACCTACCTCCTTATTCGTGTCTGGGGTAACACGAGTACCTGGAGTAGCTAGGCTCTCGCAGTAGCCCCCAACGAGAGAGTTTCCTATTATATATACTTCTCGAAGATAGCGAAGTTGAGGTTAGGAGACCGCCATATCCAACGTAGTGTATCCCTTTTTTCCTCTCTCCCTCTCTTCCGTTGGGTAACCAGAAGCAGCAGCAGCAGAGATGAGAGCTGATCGATATCGGGCCGCGTGATACATACACACCTACACCCATTCTCTACTTTCTTACTTGCTTCAAAGTTCACAAGTAAAACTAGCTATACCTGCTCAACTTTTTCTCACTGACTTATTATTTCTTTAATTTCTTATAAGTATAGGTCGCACCTAATTCTAGACGATATCATTGCGTGTCCCACATGAAGGTCGCGAAAATTAAAGTGCCAATACTTATTCCGACGACGTGCGGTATATGAAAGAAGTATGTGCATGTGTCCATGCATGTAACGTGGCTTCTCATTCTCATCCTCCATCTCTCTATCATTTCGTCGACTTGCTCGCGTTCGTCCCAACTTTTTTTTCTTACCAAGCTCAAATACATTGGTGCATGGAAGGCAAGTAGTCAGGAGGACTTTTAAGAATAGATCGTCGTTTGAAAAAAAAAAAATAGCAGGAGAGCACGTAAAAAAGTAGCGATTTGCAAAGGTATCTTCTATTGAAAATTCGTGAAACTTGTGCTTCTTCGTTTTTTTCTGTACTATAATACGTGTAGGTCACTTGACACTTACCTACTACCTATTTGTGCCAGTGGGCGGTCGGTCGTTGATTTTTAATTCTTTTATTGAGTGCCATGGTAAATAACCAAGTAAATATGATTAAAGTAAAACTATTGAAAGTGCGCGACGATATAAAAGTTTAGCAATTACAAAATTCCTTGAATTTAATGATAATAACTATAACAATAATATTGCCATATTTATTCCTGCCAATCATTTTCAGTAAATTGCTTACTAGGTCAACATTACGTGACTATTGAAAATTTTTTAAAATTTTGGAAAATTTTGGAAATTAGAATACAAGTAAACAGTTGAGATTTGATTTGATATTGGAATAACCAAGTTTTTAAATTTTTATGTTGAAACTTATTTTCAACTTTGATGGACAGTGACTAGTAGATCAATTTATGTCCAATATTATTTTATTATGTTATTTTCATTTCTTTAGAGAAGAGACTAGATATAAATAATTAATAAACATAGCTAAAGGTTGTTAGAAAAGAAAGAGTTGACATAAACTTGTACCTTTATTCAATGAGAATTCGAAAAATCGAGCAATTAGTCCTTTCCAAAATTTAATAAACTACGAGAATAAATTTATAAATCAATGTCGTCAAGTAATATAATAAATAAAAATAGAGTAAACTCGAAATCATTGATTGAAGAGACATATCGATCGACTGCACGACCATACACTTCTCTCCGTTGCATACCTATACCTATTACCTATACTCATTTAACTTCCGCCGTCTTTACCCTCACGTGATTCGATAAGTTTGCGATGTTTCTGACTTAAAAAACTATTTAATTTCCGGATGATTTTGTTGTCATTGCTAATAAGGTAGCGGGAAAGCCAGTTAATAATGGTTCGATTTTTGTCAATGTTTCCTGGTGTCCTATATGCCTATAATATGCAGTGGACATACAAATACAACCTAATCGCTCACGCATGATAAAAAGAAGATACGTCGTCGTCGTCGTCGTCGTCGTCGTCGTCGTCGGTGGGGTCAGTGGGCGGTCTGGGGGCCGAGGGGGAGGATGAGAGGGTGGAGTTTAGTTCGAGGAGGTGTCCGTCTGCGGCGCTGGAAGCGGTGTTCGCGAGAGTCGCGCCGAGCAGCCGCCGCGGCCATTTTCTCTCTTCTGTTGCGGCAGTCGCGGGTACCGAAAGAGACGATACATCGATCGGGCATCGTGCGCGTGTGATCGTTGTAAGTAGTAGCCGCCGTCGGCGTGCGCTGGGCCCGTGAGATCGAGATCCGCATGCCTGGGCCCAAACAGCCGGGCAACAGGCACGCGGGTCTCGAGCGAAGCTCCGAGTTCCAAAATCTGGAGCAGCGGGCTGCTGCGGCGAGGCCGTGGCGGCAGCACGTCGGCTTTCGGGCGAGCGCCGTGCGTTACGTAACCCCCTCCTCGAGCCGCTACCCCCGTGGCCACAAGCATACACCCTCCTCTTCCTCCTTCTCCTCCTCCTCCTCACTCTATCTTCATCCTCTATATATCTATCTATCTATCTGTCTATCTGTCTCTTCTCCTATACCGAGCACGAGGAGCAACTGCCTCCTCCTCGTCCTTGGATTCCCCCAGTGCCCACGTCCGCTCCTCCTGTACCAGCAACGTGCACACGCAAGTCTCGTACTCCGGGCCATTTAAACTCAACTGACACACTTATCTCTGGTGCTTTGCAGGTTCCATTTGGCGTGAGAAGCAAGAGTTTGGGTAAACATGTTCGCCTGCACCAGATTAATCGCCCCCATCGCCAGGTCCGCCGTAAGTACAGCTTCAACCTCTTGCTCTTTTTATTTCTGATCGACGACGGCTCAGCAGCCTTCGTCATTGATGCGCGCCGCTCAGTGTCGTTGTCGTTCTGTTCTCATTATGTAATAACACCAGCCCGACCTACCGACCTCCCGAACTCTCGTAGTAGTTAATACCTATCAATTTTTTTTCTCGCATTTTCAGCTGGTCAACGCACCAAAGGCCTACGTCAGGCCAATCAGCAGCGCAGTCGTCAGCCATAGCCAGACGTTGCAAAGCCAAAATCCAACACCCGTCAGTTTGGTGAGTTCGATACTTTTAGGCTCGTCTTCTTAACCTTCCTTCCCCTTGTCACGAGCCGCTGCCAATTTTCCTCTATTTAATTGCATAACGTCAAACGGATTATATAAGAAAATGCAAAAAATTCGCTAAACCTATGATTTGTGATTTTGAAGCCATGCAAGAGACACTGGGTTAGTGATTTTTTATGTCATGTATTTTCAGTCGCCGGCTATCCGTAGCTTCCAGACGTCGTCGATCAGTCGCGACATTGACTCTGCTGCTAAATTCATTGGAGCTGGTGCTGCCACTGTTGGAGTAGCAGGATCCGGTAAGTAAACTATGTGACCTCAGGTCGAATAAGCTTTTGATATATCAATTTATTAATAATCCACGTTAAAGCCTTAAGTATAATTTGGAAACTCCATCATTATTAATTGTATCAAAAATACAGAGCACATTTTTTTCCAAGTTTTATTCACAGATTATGCAACACTTATATAATCAAAACATTTGCTTTGATCCATAATAAATAATTTAAACAATTCCTTACATCCTAATCACCTATAACAGTCAACTAATTATTTACAGGTATTGGTGTAGGTCTTGTGTTTGGTGCCCTAATAATTGGTTATGCAAGAAATCCTTCCCTTAAACAACAACTTTTTGCCTATGCAATCCTTGGTTTTGCCTTATCCGAAGCAATGGGGTTATTTTGTTTGATGATGGCATTTATTATGCTATTTGCACTTTGATCCTTTTTGTTCCTGTTCACTGCTGATATCCCTTCACACAAGAGAAGAGAGGAGTACCTATATTCATTACTTTCATAAACCTATCCTATCTGAATTCTGCTTCTTTTATTACAATATTTATTTTATTTGTGTATATTATTACAAATATAATATTCATATACTACAAAATAAGTACATTTAATACAAGATTAATTAATTTATTTATCATTTTTAGGTGCTGGTATTGGATCTGTTTTTGGATCCCTAATCATTGGTTATGCCAGGAACCCATCTCTCAAGCAACAGCTCTTCTCATATGCCATCTTGGGCTTTGCCCTGTCAGAGGCCATGGGTCTTTTCTGTCTTATGATGGCTTTCCTACTCCTTTTCGCCTTTTAAGTTACGAATCCTCCATAAAAAAATACCAATAGTTCTAGTGCGTCACTGCCAAGGAAGCTTCTTCTTATCACAAACAAAGAAGCAGCTGTTTCTGGTATGCGGTTCAGTCCATGATATCATTCAGGGAACCAGTGACTTGCTGCAACGGAGAACAACGGTGCGACAATAGAAAGAGAAAGAAATATATGGGGCTGTACACGAAAATTAAGATCATCAACTAGTCTTCAAGCCGTTTTAAATATCCCTCCAGAACAGCCAATAACTTGTTCTCAATAATCTCATGGTCTACCGTTTGGTGTAGCGTATCTCACATTGTTATGAAATAATTGAATTTCATTTAAAAATGAACGAATAGGAGTTTATTAAAAAAAATTATCGAGATCGACAGCCTCACTTAAATAACAAACACATTACGCGCACGCACGTACATACTCAAATGCCCTAGCGTCGATTAAAAGCAAAAATTTTTTTCAAACTCTTTTGTTACCCGAGCGATTCATTATTGTTGTGCTGTTGTGTATGCACGTTGTTGAGGTAACTCTTGGCGAGGAATCTGTACAGTGATATCGAATAAACATCTTTGTCGTGAGATAAACGCTTTTACTTTCTTACATACCTTTTCATATATTTTATTAAGTAATACTGATAATAAAACGTAATTCGATTTGTGACAATTTTATTTGTCATTATAAATCAAGTAATTGAATTGGAAAATAAAATTCTACAAATGTTCATGGATTTGTTATCTGCAAGTATGTAATATTTAAAACAATAAAACGATATTAGAATTAATAATTGTTTATGTTTTAAATAAAAAAATCCTATTTATTTTATACATTTTAATTTTATTTGATGATTCATTCTGATAATTTGAAATTTGAAATTTATATTTAAATTTTAAAATTTTATATTTAAAAAGTAATTATGACAACTTCACTGCTTCATAATCAATGCACATATTGGATTTACATGTGTTATATCATGAGCAGTAAATCTCTTAACAAATGGAACGCCAAGTTTTTTATTTGAATTTTAATGGTATAAAATTAAAAAAATTTCTAATATTTTAGGAGGTACATAAAAGAAAACGTATTCTTAAAAATATTTTTTATTTTCTAAGACACACTTTGGAAATATGGTATTACATTTTAAGAGGTAGCCTCTTCCAGTCAAAAAGAAATTTTAATTATTTTAAACACCTATAATTATTTTTTATCTAGATATTGATGATTTATAATTAAATAATTATATTCATGTGAAAGTATAACAATGTAAAAAACGCAAGCTATACAAATTAGTTTGAGCTTAATAAAAAAACATGTTATGGTAAAAATACTTTGTTTCTTGTTGATAATTAATAAATGCAAGAAAATTTTAAGTGCTGCACTTTTTTTCTAATCCGTTTTTCACAGCTTTTTCAACAATAATCACGAAACAAATTTAAGATTAACTTATAAATAACGTTTTTTGAATTACAAATCGAAAAATAATTCTTGCAAATATTTTATTCTGTTTTATTATGCACTTAATATTTTAAAAGCATTATGATTTTTGTTGATCTGATTGCATTAGGAAGTAATATATTATAATTAGTGTACTTGCAAAAAATATTGTTTCTAAGACATAGTAAAATTTGATATTGATTCAGTAAAATGTTCAAGAAAAACACTATAAAATTTTTAATCAAATATGTTATGATTTTAGACATAAATATTGTTTCATAATTATTTGTCAAAACGTGACTTCTTCAACAATAAGTTTTAATAGAAAAACTGCAATTTCATTTCTTAGAAACATTTTTTACATTAATCTATTTCTATGTTACAACATTGTTTACAACTTTGACAGGTTCTCCAATGCTATTGGAAGGCAACATGTTTAATTGTTCAAGAAGATTTTCCCTGTCTTTTAAACTAGACCATGCTTTTTCTTGTTCTTTTCTTGATAAGGGCATTTTTCTTTGCTTTGCAGCAAGTAGTTTTTCATAATGCTCGACAATATCACTATCTACTGCTGCGATTTTGCGCTTTAGTGCTTGTCTTTTGCTTTCTTCTTGTGCCAAATGCAGCAATCTCTTTAATTGCATTTCATTGTGACTAGAAAGAGCAATCAATTCACGCTGACACCTTTTAATCTCAGCCAATATTTCATCATCCTCTGGATTTTTCTTTTGTGGATCTGGATCAAGGATTCCTTGTTCAACCAATTCCTTGTGCATTCTCATTTCTAAATTCATAGAATTTTGAATTGTCAAGTCTCTTAATACTGGAGAATCTCCATCTCTGAACAATTTACTGTCTGAATTGTTATTGGCTACATAAACATTTTCTTCGAGAAGAGCAGAAACTAGCCTTTGAGTAAGAGGTCCAGCAATACCTGAAAACATGAATTAAGTTGAAATAAATTACAATATACAATTAAAAAATTTTAAAAAAATAACAAAACAATAATTTACCATTTGTTTTTTTTTCTGCCTTTGACATTAATAAAGCTATATCAGATCTACTTTTTTTCTTATCTTTATTTGGATTTCCAGCATCTTCCTCCTGCATCAAATCATTATGTGCCCATGCTATGCTGTAATGGCGACCTAAAGGTGGAATCTTTTTAAATTCTCCAAGATCACTATGACTAGCTATAAGTTCTTCTAACAGTTTTATATCATCAGGCATAATGTCAGCGCAGTAAGGATCTATAGATGCCCAAAACTTGTTTAAGGTGTCATTTTTTGGTAACAAGAGCTTTGTATGGCCATCAGACTTTGACCCTTCGACTCTAACAATTTCATGAGGATTTGGCACAACTTGATTTGCTGCACTCCCACTGGCTCGCTGTTTGAGCAGCTTAGCAGGCAGTGGAGACTGGGACTTGACACCCAGATCCTTAGGTTTAAGCTTCTCCTCTCGCAACTTTTTCTCAACCAAAGCCAAACTCTTGCTACTTTTCGACCTCCTGTCCCGGCGCTCTTCGGATGCGGAAAGATTGATTATTTCCTCTTGGAGAATTCTGCTGCGCACCACCACGGAGGAGAGCAGAATTTCAAGCTCAAGCTGCAGCAAATCCAAATCCTCCATGTTGATGCCATCATCAGCACTTCTCTGCAGTACGCTGTGGTACCTAGGCAAAAGTTTGCTGTTTTCGCTGACCTTAATCACGGGTATGTTGATCATCTCCGAGCCCTCGGAGCTCGTGTCGGAGTTAATCGTAGCCGACTGTTGCTGTTGTTGTTGTTGCTGCTGCTGGGTCAGTTTGCCGCTATCCCGCGACGATTTGACCACCGATTTCTTCGAGTTTTGTTTGCCCTTACCCGACATTTTTTTTCAATTTTAATTACCCGGACTTGGTTTGCTATCCTATCGCACCGTTTGCTGCAGAAGAAGAAGCATTAATCACTGACGAGATTTATCGAATGCCAGCATAGCGTCACTCCTACTCCTGGACACTTTTTGAAGCCACGCGTAGCTGTCCGCGCCAAGTGTCAAAAAAATACACAACTGAAGTACCTTATCCCACTTAGTACCTGTACTCCGGGCCTAGGAAATATTTTAATATTATATTAAGCTAGAGTTCATTTAATGTACCATAAAATGACAGCAAAGCATTATAATTCTGCAGTTTATTGCAGCCCGTCAAAAGCTCCAGCAACACACATTCTATCAGCGCCACACAGGTGAGTCAGGTCGAGAGGCTGATAGGTTAGGTCACCGGGTAAAGCTAGGTCAATCATCGAGTGGGGCGGGGGAGAGGGAAAGAGGGGGGTCTGTTTGCCTGCGCCATATAGCGCCTTTATGCTCGCCAAGAGAGAGAGAGAGAGAGAGAGAGGAAAGGAAATTGAATGCATTGAGTTGATGGAACGCACTTTGGGCACAATTAATACGTCCAAAACAATAATTAATAAGATCTTTCAAGATAAGTATTGTCAATCGCTTCAACTCACGTTTTCAAAGTGTTGAACTATAACAACAACAATAACAATACAAAAAAGAGAGCGTCGAGCGATCCGCAAGAGCATAATAGTGTAGTACATAGGTATTTATTACAGCATATATAACACAGCTGTTGCTGCGCGCTTGTTAGAAGGAGACGACCTCTGCGATGACTGCGATGCTCGCTCGCCCATTACTCTGCCCACTGCGCGTTGTTGTCAGTAAGTAAAGCGATCCTGGGCTCCAACGCTCCAAGTCTTTCTACTTTGACGTTTGAGACTATCGAAGAACGGATTTCTTTAAGTCTCCCAGCAAGAAACAAGGTGAGCATATAATTTTTGTTTTTCAGGCTGGATTTCTTTCGTTTTTTAAGTCAGTCGTTCGTTGAGTGTGTGAAATCAGGTGTGCCGATGACTCACAAGATTTCTATTATTTGTAGATAATATTTGATAAATTTATACAAAAACGATTGCACCACTTTTCTAGTATAAAGATTTATTAATTTTTTTTGTCAAATTATTTGATTTAATTATTTTTTATACACTATTGTTTTTTAATAAATTGGTTTCTGCCTATGCATACTGTATTCTAAAAAATTTATTTTAATTTTTTCTTTCTTTTTCCAAACTGGTTTACTTTTACAAAAATTTATGTTATTACTAATTGCAGAAAAATAAAATGTCGTGGCTTTTCGGAAAGCGCGTTACTCCTGAGGAGATGCTTAGGAAAAACCAAAGAGCTTTAAACAAAGCGATGAGGGATCTTGATCGTGAGAGGATGCGAATGGAGCAGCAAGAAAAGAAAATTATTGCAGACATAAAGAAAATGGCTAAAGACGGACAAATGGTATGTATGTTAACAATTTTTTGAATTTCGAATAAACTATTCACTTTAACACTAGCAACTTTTTATTTTTTGTAGGATGCAGTAAAAATAATGGCAAAAGATTTAGTAAGGACAAGACGTTATGTTAAAAAATTTATGCTAATGAAAGCAAATATACAAGCAGTATCTCTTAAAATCCAAACTTTGAGATCACAAAATACAATGGCTCAAGCCATGAAAGGTGTAACTAAGGCAATGCAAAATATGAACAAGTAAGTATCTTGTCTAAAATAAATTTTGTTTGCTTTATAAAAATCATGTGCAAATATTATTGTATTTTTTAGACAACTAAATTTGCCACAAATACAAAAAATTTTACAAGAGTTTGAAAAGCAGTCAGAAATAATGGACATGAAAGAAGAAATTATGAATGATGCAATTGATGATGCTATGGAGGATGAAGGTGATGAAGAAGAAAGGTAAGAATAGTTGTTAAAATAAGTAAAATTATCAAAACTTTATCTTATTATTTCATTATATTGTCCAATTTTAGTGATGCAATTGTCTCCCAAGTTTTGGATGAACTAGGCCTTCAGTTAAACGACCAACTTTCGGGTTTGCCACAAGCTTCTGGATCTTTAAGTATAGCAGGTTCAAAACAGCCAGTTGCTACGGCAGCTGGAGCAAACGATGATGGTGGAAACTTGACCGATGCTGACGCCGATCTCCAAGCTCGACTGGAAAATCTACGTCGCGAGTAATGTATGTAGCAATAATTCATAAACTTGTATAAACAAAAATGTGAAAAAATCGCTATATTTGTGATAACTTTATAGCATAAGATTAATTATTTTTAACGAAAAAAAATGTGCCGGGTATTGCACAGACTTAAAGTACGAATGTCTGTATTTGCTATGACCATTCGCGTTATATTTTACAACTGGACTGTACAAATATTAATAGCAACATCAGTATGAAGTGTTTAAATGGAAAAAATTTAAAAATCCTGCAATGGTATTTTATCCAACATAAGAGTGAATAATCACTTTATTGAGATATAAATAAAATATGTCCAGAAAAGCTTATAAGGTTTATAAAAAGAAGAAAACTAACCAATCCTTTTACATTTGCTACATTTATAAGCTTGTGTTGAGTCTTACCGTAAAGTTTTACAAAAATTGTTTTATAAAATTGTACTGATACAATTTTATAACTCTGTGACTTACTAATGCGTTTGAAAGTGTAGCATAGTTGCTTTTACACGTTTAAAAATCAAATACTGTAAAAATATTGAGATTTGTTTATTAAAAGATTCTTAAAAATTACTATGTTTAAATAAAAGCCTTTTTTTTAAATAAATTTTATAACAAAGATGTCGTTTATTTAAATTAATGCATTCATATTGTAAAAATAAAAGAACTTTTAAAAAAATTTCAAATGAAACATTCTTTTGATTAATTTAGAATTTATTTGCTATTACAAAAGAAAAAAAAAACATTTTTATAAACTTTTATTATTAATTTAAACTCAGGAAGTTAATAAAATTGAATGTTAAAAATGTACAAATTGTCATAATTTTTCCCCATTTTCAAAAATGTAAAACACAAAAATAGAAATTAGAAATCAAAATTTGCCAAGTAAAGATAGGAGGTAAAATTAAAAACAAAAGCAAACAAGTTTTGTCAGTTATTGAATTATATTATTTCATCTGTGAAACGATTATGCTCAAATATCGTACAATCGGAGTTTTTGTTGTTTTCATTGTAATAATAATAAGCATAAGATACTTAAGATCGGTGCTCCAGATGTCTTCGTACATGCACACGCTCATTTATTATGTATTTACCTATGTATATAATATATATTTATTAGCTGTCAGTACAGAGTATACCCAGCTGTCATATAGGCTTGCGAATCGCTCGAGTACACTGCTACAATGGACTCGCAAAGTACTTTGTCATTTTTATTATAGCTGAGGCATACACGTCGTACTGCACGCATTCGCTTTGTGAGAGGGAGGGGAGGAGAGGATAACATTGAGCCGAGATATCGGCTGGAGTTAAAGGATTGGCACTCAGTTAAAACGCCAAGTTAAATGGTCCGGAGTATTGGGAAGGAGATGATGATAGGACGATTGATCCTGATATGTTGAGAAGGCTAAAGGAGAGGATGCGATGTATATGCCTATAAATTGGTTGACTTTTTATTTATAGCGGATATATTAAAGTGGAGGAAGGTCCGAATTTGGAGTGGCTTTTAAAGTTCGTTTCGCGCGTTATCTTCGTGCTTTCAGAGCGATCGACATGATCTTTTTACAATCCTCTTTTTTGCTGCGCTGGCTATGTCTGCTGCTGCTGTCAATGCTCATAGAAATATCACAATTTCAGCATGGAATCCTCACTGTGTGTCCATTTACTTACATATCGTTATATATTTTTTCTCATTTTTTCATTTGTTATATGTATACGCATGGTCGTTGGTTATAAAACTTAACATCGCAACGAGTCAAGGAGAGACTCTATTATTTATATATATATTTATTATATTATTTTATCTCGTTTAATTATTTATTTGCTTATTATTTTATAGTCGAATAGGTATATACGTGTATCATGCTTCGAACCTGTCGTGCTGTATTTTCTTTTTTTTTTCTTTTCGTGTATATATACACATCTAATTTATATATGTATACAACTTTCAATAATTATTTATTCTTAAACAAAGCCATTTCGTCTTGTGGACATACGAGAAGTTTGACATGGCACGCTGATGGCAATTACATAAAGCATATTTTTCTCTCTCTCTCTCTCTCTCTCATTTTCTATCCATCTTATCTTACTGATATGACGGAATATTTATGTGTACTTGACGAGTTTTTGTATTTGCAAACTTACAATTTGTGAATCTGAACTAGATTTGTTAGACTTTGTAAATGAATTCTGTCCTCAAGTTAACGTAATCTTACAAGAATTAAGTGGAAAAACAGAAGGATACTTGACATAATTTAAACTTTTTAAACAAAAGAAAAGGAATATAACTTTCAATGAAACAAATAGAGGCGCATATTATACATAAGAAAACAGGCAATAAGACAAAAATAAATAAATAATCATCAGACTTTAGTTTGGAAACCCTGTATACTTTTGCTCTCACATCAAACACACGCATATACGCATATTATAGGTATGTACATTCAAGCTTAACAGGTCCGCTTCAAGTACGTATAGCAGAGCTTTCAGCGCGCGAGAGCCGAGATTCTCTGCTATTCGATTGGCGGGGGCGCGCAGCTATAGTAGTAACTAGAGTAGCTAGCAGATTATAGGAATCGGCATCCTTCGTAAGGGTAGGATTTACGCAGCCAAACGCTTTAGTTCCTCCGTGCCTATAATTATATTATAATAGGAGTAGGCCCAGTACAGGTACATTTTTAGTCGTAGCTGCGCACCCTCTCTTATACTTTTCTTCCCTAACGAATCTCCCTTTGAAGTCTTTATGACCGTTAAAAGAGAAAAATTAAAATATAATTATATTAAAGCTTCATATCTGCTGGCCATCTATTTGACATTTCTGCTTCTCGCACCTTTACCTCAATTAAACGAGATAAAAGCTTGTGAGCTTTCACGCGACGCGCAATTGTGATGCTAATATGTGAGAGAATATTTATGTGCCCGATAGCTTGACGAGTAACTACGATAGCACGTATATTTCTTATTGTTCGCCTATTAAATTCTCACATCTGACAGCACAATTATTTTCTTTTTTTTACTTCCCTTTATTATTTATTTATTTTTCTTTTTTTCATTACATAAACGTGTTCAATTCTATATGTTATCTGTAAAAACGCGTCACCTATTTGACAAATATCGCTTTTTCTATGAAGTTATAAATTTATTAATGCAATCCCGCATTCTAAATTCGCATAAATGCGTATTATTAAACATCTTAATCTGTGAGTATATGTATTATGTATTTTTATGCATGTATGTATGTCCTGATTAGCGTGGGTTTAACGTATTGATGCGTTTAATAAATGGCTGTGTATTTGGAAATAAGTCATTCTCCGATTTATCTGCCTCTACGTGAGTTAACATGTTTATAAATATAGTTGTGATGATTATCGTATCACGATTACAGAGGCCTTTGCTAGATTTTCGTTTTTTTTTTATGTCTAATGTTTTCGGACGACTGAAACGTTCTGTAATATTTTTCATTTATTTACTGGTAAGAAAGTGTTTTTTCCTATAAATTATTTTGTGCGTTACTATGTGAGAAAAATAGTAAGTATAATAAAAATATCGATCACACAACGTATTTATTTGCCTCATAAATATGTTGCGTCGACATTTTTATAAAATCAATTAAAACTAACAAAAAAAAATTATGAAAAATATTTCAGCACCGTTACAGTCATCTAGTTCAGTCAAATTTTCGTGTTACTAGTTTTTACTGAAAACTTCTACTTAGAAGATTTTTAAAGAAAACTGACTAAATATTTTTTATCGTCATATCACATTTATTTTTTTGTTTTTTATGAAAAAAAAATAAATAAATGATTTTTTAACTTGTGCATTATGCTCAAAAATAGGAAAAACTTGAAACTCTGTAGATTTTATATAAATTCTAAGAAATAATTACGATATTTCATAAATAAAAATTTTTACTAAAATCGTATTCTTGGTTTTGGAAGAACAGATGCCGTAAAAGTAAATTATATAATGTTGTTTTTTTTTTTATTATTATTATATACTGTTAACTCTTTTACAATTTTTAGTCAATTTTATAATCTTTAAAAATCCTCAACGTTTTGGTAAGAACTTCTAAATATACGCAACTAATTCTGTAGTGGCACTAAAATATATATATATATATATATATATATATATATATATATATATATATATATATATATAAGTATAATATGTATAATTCGTACGCCTCTATATCGAAAGGACAACGGAGAATGAATACAAGTCATCAGCAGCATATGTGTATAACATTTTTTTATCGCTTCTTAAGTTAGTATACATTACAGTTCGTTTTATTTCTTATAGATAATAAGAAATTCGATTATTTTGTATATATTCAATTACTTTTATATATATATTTTTTTTATGAGCTCGTTTCATAAGCTACAAAAAATGTATCGCATTCTCGTCGATACTGCATCAAGATATATTTATAAATAATCTAAATTAGATTTGAATAAAACGAACAAATCGCCTAGTGATCGTGTGCGTTTACGTCAAGGACGTTGTTATTTTTTTTTATCCATTCTTTAGCGCTGTATTTTACATATGTACAAGATGTGACAAGCCGCTGTTGGCATTTCGCTTTACGATATATCTATATACGTATATATGTACGGCAACGACCTATTAAACTAAAATAACGCATTCATGACTCATATGATTCTCCTTTTCAAGATTTTGGACGCCCTAACTTAATCGGCTGTATTTACCAAAACGAAGAATAAAGAGTCGTTTTGCTAAAAGCATTCTCATCTCAGTCATAAGTGTTTGTGTTGCCTCTGAGATTTACACTTTCTTAAATTATAATTTCGCTGATTTTTCCTCACATAATTTTTGCTATTGAGTAAGTGACCAACTTAACTCATAAGTGAGTAAAGGTACAGAAGTAACATTATCTTATTTATTGTATTTGTGTGCTTAAATAGATCTAGATTTATTCTTTACACGCGTAAAAAAATGGTAAATAAAGCATTGGTCTAAATAACAATTTTTTAATTTTTTAAATTTTGTACGTATAGTCAGTTGTGATAAATTCGTTTGAGAAGAATAAAAGATGTACAAGACATTGTTAACGCATATGAATGAGACAAAAATTCCTGTAGGATTTCAATAGATCTAATTAAAAAAAAAAAAAAAATGAGTATAAAAAAAGTTGACAAAGTCAACAATAGATTCTTTAGATTTTTGGAAAATCACTTTTTGCTTTAACAAATTTTCTAAAGGAGACAAGTGTTTTGTCGATTGCTTGGATGTAAATAACGAAAAAGATGAATGAAAAAAAAAAAAAATGGAAAAATGTATGTTGTACTCGTGTATGTCTAGAACACAGGCAATAACAGATCGAATCAAGCTAGAGAATGGGAGCATAAACAAAAGAAATACAAGTCGTAGGAGTATATTATTTATTAGAGAGCAGCCGGGTAGTCAAATAGTCCAGACCTGAACCTTCTCGGCAACGATGCACCAGCTCGCGTGGTCGTAATAAGATGATATGATGTGGAGATTCTCGACGTATTTGTTGATCAACTGATCAAGCTCGCCCTCCCGGAACACGTGGTAGTACTGGTGATAGGTCATCTGATCGGAGGGCAGGGACTCTTGAGACGAGGAGCCGCTGAGGGTTGAGTTGTTGCTGGTGCTGGTGGCCGATCTACGCGGGGGTTGCTGCAACCGACGTTGAAAATGGGAGTGGCCGTCGAGGAGCTGACGCGAGTGCTGTTGGTGATGCTGTTGCTGCTGCTGCTGCAGATGTTGCTGAAGCAAAAAGGCTGCGCTGCCGGAGCTGCTGCGCCCCGAGGGTATTTCCTCGGAGGCGGAACGCGGCTGAGCGGAGAGCCGGAGCCGGGCGGCCCCGAGGCTGTGGTCGGTCGCGAGGCTCGAGGAGGCGAGCGAGGCGGTGCTGCTGCTACAGAGCCTGCGCGTTTCCGCCTGGCTGCTCTCGCTTATCGTGTTCTCGATCGAGTCCCCGATGTCGCTCGACTCGATCGAGTTCCCGTAGCGCTGCTGCCCAATCATCGGAGTCTTCCCGACGCTTTGGTGTTTCTGCTGTTGCTGCTGACGCAGCTCGCGTTCGCTCACGAACTCACCGTTGCTGGTAACAACGATGAAGCCGCCGCTGCCCGCACCGCTACTTCCAGCGTCGCTTTCCTCGGAGCAGCTGCGCTGGACCGAGCCGAGGCTCTTGCCGCCACCGCGGCTTTCTACGACGACGCCGTCGTCCTCTGCTCGGTCTTTATTATTGTCGAGGTCGCAGTATTCGGTGTCACGCGTATAACGCGCCTGAGAAACGGTCTCCTGCTGCTTGAGGCCGCTTTCATATTTACAGCTGTTAACCGCAAATCTGTTCGTTCTGAAACACGTGAGTTTTTATTTGAGCTGGATATTCATTAATCACCGGAAATTTATTTAATTCAGTATAGTGGCCAAGATGAGAAAAAGCTATTACCGCATGTAGGCCAAGTTCCTTAAATCGTCGTGGTCGTTGTCGAGCTCAAGCTTGGTCCTACGACAATATTGGTCGATATCGTTAATAAGATTTTCGCTGAGCCGATCTTTCAAATCGTTCAACTGCCTGTTGCACTCCTCGTTCCAAGTGCTCTCTACCGGCGACACTCTCGTATCCAACGATACGGGTCTCGTGGTCTTGAAAATACAAATTGCTCGGTTAAAACGTAATCGTATGAGAAATGGTGTTACATTAGATGCATATGAGCAATGTTGATGGAAAGGAAGTTAATGGTTGTCTTACCTTGGTCTCAAGGCTAATAGTTGGCTTGGCAAAAGGGTTGTTTTTGCGCTGGCCAAGGTTCTCGAGCGCAGTCGTCGTCATCGTCGTCGCTGTCTCGAAGGCTAGTTTCGAAGAGGACTGACTGGAGGAGGCGATAGAGGTGTCGATGAGCGAATCCGAGTCGTCGGTCGAGGGGTTCTGCGAGGCCTCGGCCGAAGAGCAGAGTTCCTCGAGCTTGGTGGTGGTGCAGGAGGCGGCGAGCTCCTTGGAGCTGTCGATCGCGTCACCAGAGCCGCCGCTGCTGCTGCTGCTCGCCTCGGACTTGGAGGCCGAGGACGAGGCTTGCTCCTTGCGCGAGACGTAGCGCTCGTCTGAGATGACACTGATCACCGAACCCACGGACTCGGGCGAGCTGACGCCGCTTGAGTCGCTGTCGAGGTCATCGGTCTCAGGGTTGAACAGCTCGAGGGAAAGTAGCCGCGGCAGGACTTTGCTGACGGTCTCGAGTCGACCGGAGCTCGAGGTTGACGCCCGCCTGACCAGGGGAAAGGCAGGCTTGCTGCGCTGCGCGAAGCCCGGCTTCTGACGCAGCAGCTCCTTTATCTGATCGAGTCGGCTGCGACGGCTGTCTTCTTCTTCGCTACCTCCCGTTGTTGCAGCAGACGTCGTTATTGTCGAGCCTGAACCCGAGCCCGAACTACTCAAGGATTTCTCGCTGAGCTCCTCGAGGGCCTCGTCGATCGCATCGGTTATCAGGGGCGAGGTGTCGTCGGAATTGGGCTCCTCGTCTATGTCCATCTCCACCGCTCCTGTCATGGATTTGTAGCCCCGAATCATTTGCAAGGATGGCCTCTTTACTTCTGGCCGATCTTCGCTCAGCTGCTGCTGCTGCTGCTGTTGCTTCGGCGGACTAATCACTGCCTTTTCTTGCAAATCTGAAAAATTCAAATCGTATTTCAAATTAACTTATCGTTTCACTACATATAAATATCGCACAATATCGCTGCCTGTCAACTGCACGGTCTACGCATCGCCATGTATTACAATGGGATACAGATTAAGTTATTATTAAGGACATCCTTGCATTGTTTGAAAACTCGACATAGGCTCTACATGAATATGTAGGTTGAAATTCGAATAATTTAAATACATACGAGTAATCACATGTGTATAAGATTGTAATATGCTATGGTCTAGTAAAGCAATTATAGAATTGAGAAAATTTGAGAACTGGTATTTACCCGTGAGGTTGGTTGTGGAGGTCGTAGCAGAGCCAAATGTAGCCGTCGAGGAGGTGGTGACTGCGGTACCAGTAGACGCCAGAGTCATTACCAGAGTCACGGGCTGGGAAGCAGGAGGAGCTCGGGTCGGCTGATGAGAAGTGGCGAGGGTGGCACTGGCAGGTGGCAGTCGAGGCAGAGGGGGCTGAACGTCGAAGGAGCGCTTAACCTCGGCGATCCTCTCGAGCAGGGAGGGGGCAGGTAGACCAGTCGGAACTTGAGCAGCCACCTCGCAGCCGGAGAAGAAGGGCCGCATGTTCGCGGAGTTGAGGGTGCGGGGCGAGAGCCCGGGTGGACTCGGGGGCGGGAGGCTCTTGCTCGTAGCTGGGAACTGCTGCTTGAGGAGCGGCGACATTGAGACGAGCTTGAGACGGTGTCCACCCGGCAGCCCAGCAGCAGCAGCCAGCTCGGGAGCGTACTTGACGCGAGGCGAGGGTGGGGCCGAGGCCGTGTTAAGCTGGTAGCCGATCGGTGGTGTCGGGCCCAAGGCCGCCTCGAACAGCGGGCTGCTGCTCGTGGTGACGGTGGTGGTGGTGGTGGTCGTGGTCTTCTTTGGCACGAAGATCACCGAGGCGAAGCTGTCCTCGGAATCCACGCTGGTATCGCTCTGCAGGCTGCTGTCTTTCGAAGAGTCCGAGCCGTCTTCGCGCGACAACCGACGCTCGATGCAGCCTATCTGATCCGGAGCAGGGTCGCGCATGCCGCCGGCCGGTGATGACTGCTGGTACTTAGTGCTGCTGCTTCCAAGTTGATCGTTTGCTGCTGTTGCTGGACTCTCGGATGACTTCCAGCTCTGTAGTCATATGTAAAAATACGTGCTGGCTTATAATATATCATTCTATTAACAGAAACAGATTTTAATCTTTCGCTCTAGTTTTTATTTTTTTCGCCTAATTGTGACGTTATAATGACTTTCATTAAAACTCAATTCGTGCAAGTATATTTCGGATTTACGACGACGACGAGGAATTGTCACTAATCACAAAGTATACAATTGTGGGAAATGAGAGGGAAACATCTTTTTGGGGAAAGTTTTAAAAGTGTCTACATTATGAAAAAGAGAAATCGCTTAATTTAAAAACTTTTTTTTGTTTCAAATGTTCCTTTTGTTGCAAGAGAGTTTATTATATTTTAATTGCTGGGTACACGTAATAAAGAAAGGTCAATTTAAGAAGTCGAGTATTTTATTAAGCAACGGAGGAAGCTGTATATTATTTGCTTTTCACTTGACAAATTGATTTAAAAAAAAAAAAAAAAATCATTTTAAAATTAATGAAATCGGTTGAAATAAGGAAAAAATTAACTTTAAATTACTATTTAATTCTAACTCTGTAGTACAGTGGATCTTCAAGGGAACGTAGAAATTTTTAGTTAAAAATATTTATTTTTAACGAAAAATGAACGACGCATACATAGGTGTAGACACACATGCCTATATATAATAGGTATTATACATACCTGCAATATCCGGACGAAACCGTTCTTGATCGACATGCCGGATACTTTTTCGATATTGGTCGTGGACTGTTTGATGCGGTTGGTAAGGCCACTTTTGATAAGCTGAAACCTCTTGGTCGCGCTGCCCGCGGAGTAGAAGGTGTCCCGAAAGGCCTCGAAGCTGCTGCTGCTAGGCTGTCGACTCTTGTAGATGAGCTCCTCGTTGAGAGAGGCCTGCTTCATTATGTTCTTGCGAACGCTCTCGCGCTCCTTCAGTCTTTCGATCGACATCAGCTCCTCGTTCATCGAGCTCTGCTTGTGCACGTTGCGCCTGCTGGTAGAAGACGAGGAGGAGCCAGCAGCAGCAGCTGTCAAGAGAAGGCAGCCTGGCAGCTGGTCCTTCGGCAATTGTAGAATGGCAGTGTGGTTTGGATCTTCTCCCTCCTCCTCCTCCTCCTCGGCCTCGTCCTCGCCGTCGCCCGCCTCCTCCCCCTCGTCCGGGCAGACGTCCTCCATGAAGTGGCTCTTCTGCTTGACGAGTCGCGGCTTGCTCGGGGCCGGAGACTGCGTCCCCGACTCCTGTCGCTGGAGCTGCTGCTGTAGTTGAACCGGTTGCTGTTGCGGGGGCTGGGCCGCTGGGAGCAGCGACTCCTGAGCGGTGACGACGACGAGCTGCTGTTGCTGCTGCTCCTCGAAGGAGCCAGCGGCGCTGCAGAGGCCGGGCAGGCTGGAGCGCGAGCGCACGAGGTCGAGCCGCTGCACCTCGACGATGCTGCTTAGGCTCTTGGACTTGACGCTGAGGCTGTCCGAGTGCTGGCTCTGGAGCTGGGGCCGAGAGTTTGGCTTGTCTCCGGCTTGTCCCAGGCCGGCCAGGCTCGAGTGTTCCTCCAGCCGGCGCAGCTCGATCGGCAGGTCTTCGATGTCTCCATCGTCGTCGTCGTCGTCGTCGTTGTAGCTGCGCCCCCGCTCCTTCGCCCCGGTCTGCCAGTTTTCAAGGAACCACGCGCGGCTGCTGCGACGACCACCCGCCAGTTTCTGCATTGTTTTAAAAATATATTTTACGAATTTTTAAACAAGAGTGCGGTGATCGAGACAAAATAATGAATTACAAATATCTGACGCGATGAATGAACGAATGAATGAATGAATGTGTTACACTGCAGCGCGCAGTGCAAGGCCTCACCTGCAGGGCTCGACGAAAGAAACTGTAGCAGGTCTCGTTCGGACTGGACAAGCTGCTAGTAGACGGCGAGGGACTGAATATCGGGTCGATCCAGTAGCTCTTGTTTTGGCTACCCTTTCTCTGATGCTGCTGTTGCTGCTGCTGCTCCCTTGCCCTGCAGCTAAATCGACCAACCAATCCAATATCATTATTATTATCGAATTGATCAATAACTGAAGGATCGCTCAATGGACATTGTCATATTGTGCATACCTCTTCGACATCAGGTAGGCGGCTTGCGCACTTTTGCCTCGGTGGTGTCTTTCGTCGTAGGACATTGCCCGCACTTTGATCGGGCTGCCGGTCGAGCTGACGCAGTAGGCCTTGGGCCAGGGTACCAGAACGTCCTGGGACTCGAACTGCAAACAACCATCACAGATTGTCGATTGTATTTTTTCATCATTTTTATGTTTCACATCGAGCAGGTATTATCGAGAAAGGTGCAGGGGCCCTCACCCCTTATTACCTTTCGGTGCTTTTGCTCCATAGCCCAGACGGATATGATGAGACGACCGCCGATCCTAAGGACCCGGGCGAGTTCCTTGATAGCTCGCACTCGGCGCTCCGTCGTCGAGAAGTGATGGACCACGGCGATCGACAGCACTGCGTCGAAGCTTTCATCTCGAAAGGGCAGGGACAAGTTGTCACAGGTAAGAACCTAATTTTTAAAATCACAATTAACGTATCGTCAATTATATCATCATTAACATACATATTATCATCGATCTTTTCTTTTACAAGTCTCGGATTTATTTTATGTATTAGCATACAATATATCTATACGTTACGACTTTGCTTTTGGTTTTCAATCAGAATTTTTTTTTAAAGCACGAGCTATTATTATCATATGCTTTATATCGAATACTGAATTCTTGAATTATCACATTTTTAATTTTTCATTATCAATATTATTATCATTATTATTATTATTATTATGATTATTGATTATTGGATCGAGCAAAGAAATTGAAATATTTTTTTCAAATAAAATGTCGTTAAAAAGTCTTCATGAATTTGCAGAAAATTTATTTTCTCGACTACTTGTTATAAAGAAATTGATCGATTTTCGATTGAATATTTATAGGTAGAATGGAATGTAGAAAGAAATGATGTAACATCGTTGATTGATATTGACAAGTTTTTTCAGATTAAATAATACCTAGGTCATATGAAAAAAAAAAAAATTTTTTCGAATACAAAAATATGATAAAAATGTATAAATTGTATTATTATTATTATTATCATATTAAAGTTTTATCTTTTTTCAAGCGCATACATTATCAAGGTGAAAAGGTATATAATACTTGTCCTTTCAGCGATAATTATTGGCTTATGACTCGTTTAATGCTCTAGTAGTACGCATCTATGTCGTTGGTCGATTTATCGTATAATACACAGGCATTTAGTTTTCAATAAAATCAGCAGTTATAACAATAAATAATAAATTTACTCGAATAACGATTGGCAAAATCGAACGGTTCAATAAGAAATAAGAGGACATTGGCATAATAAATATATAAAAAGATAGGATATATACTTATAATATCTCTGTAAGTATAAAGATAGATAATAAATCTCACCTCGTTCTCTTTCTCACGCGCAATATTCGTAAACCTCTGACATCGGTCCACTCCGATTTTGAAAACGTTGTGGTTGACGTTGAGGTACTTTCCATTTCCGCAGCCTTTTAAAAACACCAGCAGCAACACCGGCAACAACAGGAAACAAGTTAGGCAATATAATTATATACCTGTAAATTCCGCCAACTTTTGCGCGGATGATAATATTATAAATCTCTATATATCGTTTATATGAGAACTCGGATCTAAAAATACTTTAAATATCCTGCCCCATTTTCACTTTGACGTTCGTGCCCCCATTGTGAAAGAGAAAAAAAAAAAACCCGAGAGAGAATTAATAATATAATGATCGCGATTCAAGCGTTTTCCTTTGAACTCAGCTATACAATGTGTATATATACATTTATATTGTTTATAGCTATAATTAGCATTAACCAGCACGTTTTGTCGATTTATTAAAGTAAACCAATAAAATTAATTTTTAATATTAATTATAATAATTATCGTAAAATCATAATCTAACATATATAATGTTAATTATTTAATGTATTTTTCAAGTTTTATAGATAATATTTGTTGCAAAAAAAATAGAAGCATTTTAAAGTAAGTAAATGAAAGCGACGCGATCACAAGGCATTCAAGATAAAAAGCGAGAGAAAAGTAAGTGTGTAAGTATAAGACAAATACGTATAATATATATAGGTGGTAAAAACGTACCAATATCGCAGACGAGGGCGCCGGGCTCGAGCTCCTCGAGGAACTGATAAATGCGGGGCCAGTGCCTACCCTGTACCGTCCTGTCCGCGCATTGCTCGTAGACCTCGTGGACGTAGGCTTGCTCCAGGGCCAGGGACCTGGCGACCGCCTGCTCGCCGTCGCTCTCGGACATCCCGGCCGAGAGCGCCGCTACTCCTTTCTACCGCTACTGCCGAACAAGAACAAAACGACGATCCATGTTTCTTTCTTTCTTTTCTTTTTATCTTTCTTACATTTTTTACATCCACCAACATCACCACTAACATATATATATATACACATCACTAATGTATAATCATCACCATCACTATACCATCATCATAATTTCACAATAGCCGCCAGTCGATCACATTCAGTCATATCAAGCTTGTATATGTATGTACACATTAAGACACACTCTTAGATATATAACTATACAAGTTATATATGGGTACTATTTACGCGATGTGACATGAAGAGTAGAGTGAGTACGGGATAAAGGGGGGGGGGGGGTGTAAAGTTCGATTTCCGTACTGCGACCTAATTCCCAAGTGGGCGACGAGAGAAAGTGAGCGAGCGAGCGAGTGAGATGGTAAATAGAGTAGAGTGAAAAGATAGAGAGAGCAAGCAGGAGCAAGGAGGGATGACGAGGATGTCGGGTGGAGAGAAGTGGAGAGCAGTATAGAGGCGCAGGCAAGATGATAGCACGCGCTATGTAGAATAACGGAAATCCACCTGTTAGCTGGTGGGTGGATGGATGGGGTGAGCGCGCGTGCCGTGGGCTTTGGGGGATTGAATTGAGGTAACAGAGTGTGAGGGGAGGGGGGCTGGATAAAGATGGGATGAGAGGTAAAAGGCTCGTAAATATGGAAGCTTGCGGTAATGGACACCGGGGGAGTTGGTGGAGAAGGAAAACACGTAAACATTCGACACACACGCCGTGCTAGAGCAGCAGCACCAACACCACCACCAGCTTATGGTAGAGCGAAGTGTTCGTAGATTCGCGACGAGATAATGCAGAATTAGGCGAGGAGAAATATAACGAGCGTTTAGTATATTAGAGGCTGAGATCGTCGGAGGGTAAGCAGGCTCCACAGTAGAAGAGGTCCTGAAGGGCGCGCAGCAGCTTGCGCTCGAAGCCGTGCAGCCGGCGGAATCCAGCCTCCGCCTCCTCCTCCTCGTCTTCCTCTTCATCATCTTCGGCTGAATTAGCAGCAGTGGAGCGACGCCCGCGTCGACCGTCGTAGTGCCGGCTGTAGTCCCGTCGCTGGCGCAGGTAAGGGACCCGGTAGCGCTGGCACCAGCGCAAAAAATCCTCGGCGGAGTCCTCGGTGCGGAGGAAGGTGACGATGGCCCAGAGGGTGCACGGCCCGGAGGTGTGCCGGCGCCGCGGCTCCAGGTAAACCCGGCACACGTCCAAGAACATGACCAGCTCCACGATGCCGGACGATGACGACGACGACGACGTCGACGAGTAGGAGCAGCTAGGACCACCACCAGTTGTAGAAGAAGCTGAAGCTGGATTACGCTCTGGACGACTGACGCTGGTAAAGGCGGCAGCCATCGCCTGCAGCCAGCTACCTGCTGCTCCTGCTGCTGTTCCTTTGGCACGCCAGCGTTTCTCCAATGTGCCGTCAAGATCAGCAAAAGCAGCTGGCGTATAGCAGCCACCGGCAGAGAGCGAGAGACGACGAGCTGCTGCTGCTGCTGCTGCTGCTGCTG
>JAPYZE010001447.1:0-22393 GCA_030522805.1 Leptomastidea abnormis | reverse complement strand
TACACACACGTGAAAAGTCGCACAGCAAAACCGTCAGTTGCCAATGCTTCAACTCTCGATCGATATTAAATTAATCTTGACGCTTTATACATTACACCTGCGCTTACACACCAGTGTATATCTATGTATGTGTGTACATATTGAACGTTCTCCAGAGCTTTTAAAATTTATAGTGCGTAAAAGTAAAGCTCTTATTTTAAGCTTTACTTTTTTAGCAAACAAAACTATAATTTACGTGTGTCAATTTTAAGTTACATAGCAACGTAACAACAAGCTGTACACAAGTCACGCAATATATAAACTTTCATTCAATCCTTACTTATATCTATGGTCAGACAGATAGTAAAATACTTGCTGCAAACTCATATAAGAACACACGCGATTTTGTATAACTGTCTATGTCGGTTGCTATATATATAACACACAGCTTGCATGCGCAGTCAAGCTCAGTACGTGGGACATTAAAATTAACCGAAAGGTATTAATTTCCGTATACGCAAAGAGAAAGAGAGGGGGGAGAAAACCATCCTGGCAAAGTTTCTCCTGAGGGTAGTAGAATAAAGGAAGGTGGTGGTGGGGGGTACGTGATTAAGCGAGAATACCTGACCCCATCTAAAGGCAGCTGAGCTTTGGTAGGGAGGAGGATGAGGATAGCCCGTATAAAAACATAATGAAGAGGAGAGAGAGAGATCCCGCTTGCTTCTTCGAGCTTGCAAGCTTTTGCTATATGTATCTATGTATATATAGCGGGTAAAAATTGCACGTTCGCTGCATTAATCCCAGAATTATCGCGGGCGAGAACTACTACTACTACTATGTATATATGCTGCTCTTCTTTGTGTGTGTGTATGCTAGAAAAAGGGGAAGAGAGGGGAGGGAATATGTCGACGAGAAAAGCTAACGGCCGCACTGAGACGATGAATGATAAAGTGAAAGTATGAGATAGATATACATACTGCATCTGCGTCTCTTGCCACCGTTGTGTTGTGGAAATTTTTTTTTTTATTATTTAACCGTGGGATATCGCGCGCTCGCGAGCGGAATGAGTTTACTTTTTCATGCATAGATAATTCGATATTGATCCAAGCGCACCTTTTATCCTCCAGCTTCTCTCTTTCTCTCTCTCTCTCTCTCTCTCTCTCTCTTGCTCTTGGTATATACTAGCATCTCGTTTTCTTTATTCTTCATTTCATGCCACTGGCTGTTCTTGTGTGTGTGTAGCTACCTTGCGGGCAGGAAATTACGGGTCGGATGTTTAGCGGTTACACAAGAGAAGAGAGAAAGAGAGACAATCCTGTTTTAATTTTCCCACACAGCTTTTATCGGAATCATCGAAACTTTATATATACATAATATGAAGATTTAATAATAATTTTAATTAAAATTTTGCAGATTGACTTTATTAAAATTTTACTCATTAAAATCCTGCGTGGAATACAAAATTTCTGATCGATATGTATATATGTATGGATTATATTTATATTATGTACCTATATATAACATACTTAATTTTAACTTTATCCAAAGATTCGATTTTCTTGACAAACAAATAATTATTTTACCAAATATGATAATTATAAAAATTTTCAGTATATGTATAGATTAAAGTTTATTCAAACAAGTAAAACGTCTAATTAAGTAAACAAGAAAATTCAGATTTCATTTACCTTGATTTTCATATTTAATGCGACAGATTAATTCCAATTCATCAGAATTATTAAATGTATGTTCGTGTAATTGAATATTCAAACTCAAAGTACAGTTTTACAAACAATTCGCAAAATACTCATATATTAGGTATGAACAAAGATAAACATAAACAATTTACTATATCCATTTAGCGATTTTTTAATCCAATTTTCTTCAATAAATTATAAAGCGCAATCGACAATCACAATTAGAACCAGATATGATGCTCACCTATAAATAAAAGAAAAAAAAGAAAAAACGGCCCTTGGTGCATATACCCATCGTCTTCTCCAAGTACACAATTGCCGAGAATCATCGGTGCATTGTACAGTATAGAAAATAACGATCTCGAGGCGCCGATCACGTAACAATAACTTTCAACAAAACTCACGGATAATCATCACAAGAATATAACGGTAATCCAAGTTCAAACCGGTAAGCTTACCGATAAAAGTAGAGAACAGAACTAGGTAGTATATATAGCATCACGTTCGTAAACCTCCTTTCTCGTTCTTTTTTTTTATTCCGTGGTGTGACACGAATGAGACCGAAGAAGGAGTAGAATGACATCGACGACGATAGAGCTTGCAAGCACGTCCGATCCTGGCAACCTCTTGGAAGGAGTACGAGTTTAATCTAATTAAGCTCTTAACAGTGATTCTCGATCAAAGCCGATCAACTCGTTGGCAGCCAACCTTCCTTGACTAGTTCTTCGGTTCTTTGGTGGTGTGGGATAGACAATGAGTCAAACGTTTATATATCTGTCTCTTACTCTCTCTGTGGAATAGCCAGAGTAAATCGATGCTTAATGATCTTTTAATGACTAAGGAGAGAGAGAGACTATTCTCGTTGAAGAGTCTCTAAATTTACTTCTTGTGACAATGATGCTAAGAGACCGCGAAGTTGTTTTCTTTTTTTTTTTTTAGTTTTTGCTGATGCTATACTGGTAACCACGAGATGCGAGATAAATGGGTAGTAAACGAGCGAAAAGTCGTAATTCAGGATTCCGACGACGCGAATGATTGGTATATAGCTGGATAGGATATTCGTTTTGTTTTCTTGAAGCGAAAATGATAGAGAGCTTTTTTAATGTCGATTTTTTTTTTTTTACTGATTTATGTACTGTTTTGTTGATGTTTGATGAAATAAAAGTGTTGTTGGATTTTCTTTTTGATGAGTCGTTAAATTTTTATTGTTGTAAACACTTTAATTTATTGATAGTTTACAAGATATTTTTATTTTTGGTAATAAAATTAGGGTATGAAATGTTGGGGAGGGTAATGATCGTGTAGAAGTTTTTGGGGGGGTTGATACTTAACTTACCACAAGGATGACGACGACGATGCGATGACACGAATAATTATATAATGCGAAAATCGATAACTAATTTTAATTTTGACATTTTAAGTGAAAACTTGAGAAGCGTTTTACGAGAGAGAGAAAGCTTAAACTTTGTAAAGTACGTTCAATCTCGCGAGAGCGCGTGTTTCTTAGTACGGATTAGCCTTTTACACATGCGGGTGGTATAAAGTGAGGAGAGTGTAATAGACGTGGAAAGCTTTTGAAGGGGGAAAAGGAAACTTTCTACCCTCCCACATTATACCTATTTAAAGACCTTAACTACAAGCTTGTTGGAAAATTAGACAGGTATATTTATCGTGTTATGATGATATTGAAAAACTTTTTACAGTTTTTGAGTTAAGATGTAAGTAGTCTTACATTTGATAATTATGTTCTTGATTAAAGTTATACATTGGAATATCCTTCTTTTTATTTCATTTTGTTTCATTCGTTGCAACGTCACATGTTTAATTTCAATCTGAAACAGAAAAATTAATTTTTATTTTGTAAATTAAAAAAAAAAAAATAATTGCCATATAAATTAATGAAATTTTATACCGATTAAACACAACATCCAAGTAAATAAATTCTACAAAAACAAAAACAAAAAAAAAAAGAAACATTCCAGCATTTCATTAAACATAAATTTTTCACATGCCCGCATTTAATTATCGCTAAAACGTATACACAACACCAAAAGCAGCAGTAATAGTAGCACTGTTTAAAGGGGGTAGTGTACAAACAAAAACAGTAAAGTAAAGTCGCGAGTTAAATTTATCGAGCCAATGCAGCAGAAAGAGAGGGGAAGATTTTTCATTCTCGAAAATATAACCGTAAAAGGGTTCTCATTCGGGTTTGTACATATATTGCGGTATGTATATCGTTAATCAGGCCAATTAATAAGCGTCATATTTCAAACGCTTCAACTCAATTCACAAGTGGAAAGAAAAAGAAGAAAAAAAAATATAAAAATTCCCTAACGTCGATCACAAAATTACGTTCAATCACGTGGAAATTTTAATATTTTTTAATTCTTCGTTTATTTGGTACGCGAGCTTGCGCTCTCTTAATCAGCATACCCAGTTTTACTAAGTACTGTTGGTTCTACATATATATCTTACCTTCGTTTACCCCAGCGATCTTTTATAGTTTATATATACCGTTTGTGCTGTAAGCTAACGACGACGACGACCTCTTTTCCATTTTATTTTTTTTTTTCTTCTTTTTTTTTTTTTGTCAGTGCGGTATAAAGCTCTGCATATACTTTCTGTGTGAGAACTCGCGTGACGAGCCTTGGCTTCGTTTGCGGTTTAAAATGAGCGTATAATTTAATGGTAACGCGAAGCTTGTACATTTAACTTTAAAGTTTAGCTATATATCTACCTCATTATAAAGAAAAAAAAATTTATGATACGTAGAAGATACTATTAAAAGAGGATATAAAAATTTTAGCTTGATTAATCACCAATATACATGCATTATATAAAAGCACATCTTACTCGTTTGATTATTGCTTATGTCGAAGCATATACCTATAATACAAAATCTCATGCTTATAAATCCATATAAACGTAATACACCCTAAAGCTTTTGTTAACAACAAATAACATACACATCCAACGGCCTATTGTTCTTTGCTTTTGTTTACTGCTGTTTCTCCGCAAGCTCAGTAAAGGGCCGTTTCTATTATAAGTTCACCAACATTGCAGGTATATGTATATACATATATAAGTAAAAGCAAACTATTCAAGCTTTCTGCAAGCTGCAATAGTGCATATTATAAAGTCTATATATAGACTCGCAAAATTAGCTGGTACCAAAATGTATGTGTGTATGTTAGAGTCATATATATATATTTTACATTCAACCGAAAATTCACACAAAGAAACATTGTGAACGATAAAAGGCAATTATAAACAGCACTACGTTTTGCTTTTTGGTATACCTATATATGTATGTGAAAAAGAAGCTAAGGTATACGATTAATTTGCTGTTGCAATCATTAACCTCTTTGGTGTGTATAGAGGTATGAGGTGAGAGAGCGTATTAATCTCGAGAGAGGGAGAGAGAGAGTGAGAAAGAGAGAAAAGCATTGTGCATACATAAGACTATTGTGGAGAAACGTTGAGGGAAGAGTAGAATAACGGTGCTGGTGGTGCCTAATGGTGCACGCCAGTCAAATCGCATGAGATTCGTGAAACTTTGCTAATTAGAACTCAGGAAGTGTGTGTGTATGTGTATGTATGGTCTGACGCGTTTATGTATATATCGTATGTATGTGTGTATGTATAGTTGAGCTTTTGATGTGAAGCCCCTATTTTCATGCTTTGAAAAGAGTGTGCCTATTAGTCGACGAGTAGTAAATTTGGTGAATTAAAACTGGGTTTTGGATATGTGTGTGTTTAAAGAAAAATAAAAGGTGGTATACAAGAGAGTTTTGCTTTTTTTTTGGTAATGTGGCTTGAGATGCTTTGTTGTTGTGAAATGACTGAGGCTTATTAGTGAATTGATGAAATTTTGTAATTGAATTGAAATTCAATTAAGAATCAATTATTTTAAAAACAAATATTTACTTAATACTTTTTAAAAATCAAATCCTATTAAATATATCAATTAAGTAAACAACCTTAAGATAAAATCGTTCTTACAAATTTACAAACAAGACGTTAAAAAATAAAAAAAAAACTCGAAAAAAAGAAAATTCACGCGCGTTCAACTAACCACAGATACATTCAACTTAAGCGACGAAATTCCTCCCGGGATAGCATCAATCTACGTACATATACCTATAACTTAGTCCGGAGGTCCTTTAACAAACGATCCTCATCCGAGTAGTAGTAGTAGTAGTAGATAGTAGCTATATATAGCTATATATAGTATACTCCCACGGCGCATCTCAACTTAACAAACAAATTCGCCCGCTCTCGATCCGTCCACTTTTCCTCTTTCTCTCTCTCTTCTCTCTTCACCAACTAAACTTCAAGCGTCCAATCCCCAAAGCTGTATACATTTTCGTGTCCTCAAAACGAGAAGGAAGAGAACTAAACGAAAGACAGAAAGAGACAAATATATAGATCTACCAAGTAGAAATCCCTGGTCGAACAAGTCAGCTTTTCTCATTGCTGATCGGCTGCCGCACTCCGGCAATTGACCGAGAGAGAGAGAGCGAACTTTCTTCTTTATAACTTTCATCCCCTCCTTCTACCCTCTCTCTCTCTCATCATTTCTCTTTTTCCATTCTTGCACGCGCGCGCGAGCGCGGTGATTCCCTTGTTTTTCTCGTTCTTTCTTTCTTTCTTTCTCTTTCTCTATAAAGCTCACCGATTTTCTCTCTGCTTTGAAACTTTAGCTTGACTCGTTTCTCTCTTACTCCACCTCCTCCTCCTCCTTCTATCTTATACCCGAGCTTTATTGTGTATATCTCGAGGAAATTTTCGGCAAGGACGCGTCCGCCAAACTGCCACTTGTCTCCGATTCTCTGTTTTTCCTCTTGTTTTTCCCTACTTTCTATATATATGGGTATATATCTATATATTTATATCTATACGTAAGTTGAGGCTAGTTGTTATGTGTTTGTGGCTTATAGAGAAAAATGAATTAATCTTGGTAATACTCTACTCGGATACTTTATCGTATATTTTTCGTATAATACATATACACTTCCAAGTTTATTCATATACGTAACGTACAAGTTTTGTCGATGTATATCTATAGATTTATACGTAAAAAAAATTTTTCAACGTTTGAGAAAAGTTAAGAGAGAAAGAAAGAAAGATATTTATCAGAATATTGATGTATCACATACATCGGACGCTATATTCGCATATATATTCGATAACTTTATTACTAGCATGTCGCGAAATACTTTCAGACAAATGGCAAAATACGACGTAAAGATGAATTTTACTTCTTCGAAAGACTATATCTCGATAATAAAAATAATAATAAAAAAAGAAGGAGAACCAGAGACGTATCATCCGTAAGATGTAATACTTATATACATACCGTACTCTGGTTCTAAAACAAATTGCCAGTGAAAGCTCGTTTTTACGCAAGTTCATCGTTTATATATACATATACATTTATATTAGTTCTTGTAGAACGTAAATATGAAAGCAGCCGCACGAAAGAGCGACTTATATAACCACTCAAACGGATATCTTTCGTTTATCGCGAGGAAATATATATGTACGGCGCCGAGGTCACATCGAAAGTTAATACGTCTCCCGAAGGAACGAAAGACGAACGAGAGACAGAAAAAAAAGAAAGATGTATGTATAGGTATGGATGTGGCAAGTGGTGTGTGACGTTAAAACTTTTACAGGGACGAAGAATCTTTTCCACGCGCTATACTACTACTACGTACTACCTATCTACCACCGGAAGCCACTAGGGAATTTGATGTGAAAGAAAAAGATATAGGGAGACAGCTAGTGACGTAACGACTGCTATCTGTGTGTGTATGTATGTGTGAGTGCTAGTGAAATTATTTTGACGGTGAAAAAGTTTAGATGCTTTTGAAAAAATAAAAATGACTGACTTGAGGTTTTTTTGAAGATTTTATAAGAGGAATGGTTGGTTGTTAGTGGGTGTTGATTTTTTTATTTTTGTGATGAGGGTGTAAGTTGATGGAAGAATGTTGTTTTTTTTGTATTTGAGTTTGTTTATTTATTTATTTATTTACTTTTTGTGTTTGTGTAGTAATGGATATGAGGGGAGTATTTATTTTTGCGAGAGAATCGTAATTTTGCTGATTAAACAAAAATTTTCTCTGTAATAGAATATGAGAGGATTTTCATGTTTGTTTTGAAGCTGTACGTGTCGTATATTTATATACATATTTATTTTGTGTATTTTATCCTCGTTAATTTATGTAACCAACTTTTTCAATTTACGTAATTTATTTTATTAAAGTTGAAAATAATATTAATTATGTTATTTATTTTTTTTGTTTATAATTGAAAGAAAAACAGAGAAAAATAATATTTTAATCAGATGAAAAAGCATAAATGTATTTTTGTTTTATTTGGAAAGAATAATTTTTCAAAGAAATAATTCAGTGTAATAAAATGTGTTAGGCTTTTAGATTTATTAAAAGAATTTGTTACGTAACTTGTAATCTTTTTAGCAATCCTATTTTTTTAGCTATTTTTTTTTTTAATTCCATAAGTAAGATCAATAATCATATACCAACTTACATAAACTAACTTTTCAAAAAAAAAAAATAAAAAAAATTTCATTTTTTTTTCACAAAACTCGAAAGAAAATAACCCACTCACATGCCAAATCACACATACCCTTACATTTCATTCAATTACAATATATCATAACACACCAATCTATCTTTTTTTTTTTTTTCTTTCCAAGTAAATTAAAAACCCATTGATCATATTCGTAACGTCCTTTTTCTTTCAATCAACTAACTAGAAACATTTTCCTTTTCCATTTCAACCCATTCCTAAAAAAAAAAAAATAATAATTCATAACAGACATAGAAAAAGAAATAATAAAAAAAATAAAAGAAAAAAGAGAACATTCCCATAAATTATGTTATACCTACCCCCTAACGTAACACTGTATCTGCTAATAACAAGCTCGCAAAATCCCAATGAATCAAAAAGCCCTAACAGACATACATATCTCTCTCTCTCTTACTCCAAAAAAAAAAAAAAAATAAAAAAAAATCCCATTTCATTTGGCGAAACACTTTGGAGGGCAGGGTCACGCCACTATAGCAGTCTACATAGGGCAAAATAAAAAAAAGAAAACTAGAGGGGAGTAAAAGAAGATAACACAGTGAAGTGAGGGCGTGTGCGTTAGGACACATCGATTATACACATACACCCACACAAATTTGCAGAGGTCCAGAGAATCAGAGAAAAATATCGATTAATCGATTACAGCATAGCAGCAAGCAAGCAAGCAAGCAAGCTAGGTGGTCGGTGATTTCTTTTTTTATTCGCACTCCGGAAATTGCGGGCTACGCGCTTTCGAAACACCAAGAGTTCTGTAGAGACACACACACACACACACACACACACACACACACACACACACACACACACACACACATACAGTACTACTACTACTACTATACAGAAAGATAGGATGGTAGATGAAAAAGGAGGAAGAAACTTGTGGTGCGATGCGCTCGCTGGGTTTGATGCCACGATATTAGGAGAGAATTAGGAGGGGAGCCAGGGTGGAGAGATGGAGGTATGGGTAGACGAAGAGTGAGAGAAAGAGAAAGGGGTGTGGGTGGTAGACAAAGCGATACTGACTGTGCGAAGGGTCGGAAAAGAGAGGAAGCAGGAGTCCGTGCAATATGGTTGGCTGGTGTATGTCTGTATATAGTTATATAAAGAAAAGCTATGGTGTACTGCTGTTGCTGCTGCTACTGTATATACCATCCCTCTCGGTCGTTTTAAAGGAGATGACTCCAAGGAGAGTCCGACACGACTTTATACAGATTTACCATCTTTCTTATACTCTCTTGTTGAGAAAGCGACGACGACGACTACTACTACTATTACTCTTCCGCTATGCTACTCTGGCGCCGGCGCCGCGTAAGCTTCACCAGTTCACGATCAACGTTCACTCTTTCTTTCTATCCCTCTCGCCAAATTTACCGCGGCTTTTCTTTCATCTATATATATACATATACACGTACATACAATTTTTCTTCCTTTTTCTTTCCGTATAGCTTTAGCTATATATACCCTTGACTTTTGTCGCTACTATCCACTCCTACCATACTCGATCTCCAAGCACACACACACACTCTCTTTCTCAAGACTTGAGCTGGGAAAATTTTCTACCCTGTCGCAATTTACCAAAAAAAAAAAAAGAAAGAAGGGGAAAAGAAAGTCTCTCTACTGACGTGTGCTAAAAAATATGCGTCTATACTAAGCCTCTCTCTCTCTTTTTTTTTTCTTCTCTCTTACACCCTCTATACTTATATCCGGTTTTTAAGGCACATACTTTGATAATGATGGCGCCAAATGTATCCGAGGAGGGTGTACCTTATTTTTGTCGGGAATAAAAAGGAGGGGTGATAAAAAAAAAGGCAGAAAGAGAGTCTTTATATTATATGCTTTCTCTACTCAGCTTCCGAGTGTGTTTTAGTATACTGTTCTGCCTAAACTACTGTTATTACGAGGCAAGTACAAAGACACATGCTCATGTGTATATGTATGTGTGTATGTGTGTGCATATTGTCCAATCGTTTTTGTAAGCGCCTATTATCAACGCTCTTTCATTTTACGCTACTATACTATATATACTACTACTGCTGCTGCTCTCCTTCTATATGTATATATCGATTTGTAACAATAAAAGCCGACTTCCTACGGATTGGCTCTTACTCGATCGTGTCGAATCCAATCGATCTCTTTTTTTTCTCAATGTATTTTTCGTCATCTAATCAAAAGTCGCGCTTATTCAAGCGTATTGAAAAGAAGAAGAAAAAGGGAGGGAGGGAGTACAAAAAAAATTGTGTCTACTTTCAATGTACTGAAAAAAAGAGAGAGAGGGAGAGAAATAAAAAAGAACCAGGTCAATCGAAGTGTAGAAAAATGTGTCGTCGTGTGTCGATTCCTCTAGGACTGCTCTGCTTTGCTCTGTGTGAGTGTGTGTGTGTGTTTGTGTGTGCCACGTTCAATTTTAACCCTTTCAAATCTGTAAAGTAATTTCGTGCAGCTGAGTCTTTTATTTACCACTCTATACTCTTTTTTTTTCTTTCTTTTTCTTTTATTTGGGTGGGATGTATAAAAGGAAAAAATAAAAAAAAAAGGAAAATTTTCGCGATGTGTGTATTTATAACCAGGGATAGAACGAATTTTCGGTTCAATAATCAAAATGACATACACACAAAACGAGAATTCGTTCGATGAAAATGATACATGCGTTTTGTATAGTATATGTGTAAGCAACAATGTGATATTTCAAATGGTAGGTGTATTCATTTCGGAGAAAATTGCAACAAAAAAAAAAGAAAGTAGGGTATAACATTGGTTTGAAGAACAAAAGAAAAATTTTGTGAATTAAACGAAGAATTCTTTCCTTCTTTCTTTATCATGTTGGATTGAACAATCGATTTTTGCCAAATGTGCAAATTTGTTTTGTAACACTACGTTATAATCTTTTGTTTTCACAGCTTTTTTTCTTCCTGAAATCTATTTTTGATACCTTTTTTTTTTGCTGAAATAAGCATTTTTATTTTTCAATTTTTTAAACCTACGTCATTTATTTTATTACGTTTGAATTGGAGGTAGAAGAAGATTGATTGAATTTTCAAGAATTTTTTTTTGTCAAATGTCATCTATACCCTATTATGAAAAATAATATAAAGATAAAAAAATTGAATATATAATATATTATAAGCATTTAATGAAAGTTTGAATACATTAACATAACTAAAATGAAAAAAAAATTTCCTTCCTACACACGCAGCTATTTATACTTTATGCATCGATTTTTCTTAAATTTCCATTCGTCATAATTTAAAACCTATTAAAGCCCATTTCAGTCTTATCACAACTCCACGTAATTACTCACGTACGTACATAAATAAAAAAAAAAAAAAAAAACAAAATCAAGCATTCCGAACAATCAACTACCTTAAAAAAAAAAAGAAAGTAAATGCAAAAAAATTCCATTACCTTCTCTTCCCTCAAAAAAAAAGTAAAAATTTTCCAGTCTACAGCATTTTTAAAATCGTTCTCTGCTATACATCTACTTTTTTATACCTCCCACATCTATATCCCATCCTTTCACCCCCTTTTAAAAAAGAGAAAAAGCATTGCGTATACCCACATAGTTCGTAGTTGAACTTTTGGATCAGTTCGCGTTTGGAAATCGAGAGCGTTTCTCGACTGCTGCTACTACTGCACGTCTTTCGTGACGACGACGACGACGACAGAGGCTTCGATTTTCTTCTACAGAGTATATATATAAGGCCTCGTAGACTACGCTGAAGCAAATTTCAAATTCCAAGCGTGTGTCGACGTCTTCAACTCCCACTTTCAATGGCTTAATAAGTTTTGCCTCTTTTGTGTATAAGACCAGAGAGAGAGAGACTCTCGTCAGTTAGGCTGAATTAGTGAGCTTTTGTGTATGTGTGTATGTGCTTCAAACTGTGAATGTACAACTGAGGTATATAACGCTTGAATATTGAAGAAAGATAGATAGATATCTAGTAGTAGTAGTTGTATGACTTTGGAATGTTTCTACAATATGATGACTTCTCGTATGATATGCTTGGAATTTCATGTTTGACGTGTAATATAGTCATTAATTTTTAAATTAATTGTTCAAGGATTTAATGGATATATTGAGAAATTATTATTTTATTTTTTTGTATGTTAATATGTTTCGGAATTATGAAAGGGGGGGCTTATGGTGATCAAATTTTTTTTTTGTTATGTTTCGAAGCTTATGGTTAGATATTTGAAGATTTATGAGAATATGGCAATTTTTCGGGTCGTTTTATCAAATGACAATCGTCGAATAAGGGGAGGCTTTTATAATATGTATGAGGCTTTATCTTTTTTGGTTGTAATAGCGATGTATATGTATATTATATATAGATACCAGTGAAAATTAACTCACCCATTATAT
Source organism: Leptomastidea abnormis (assembly GCA_030522805.1). Classification (NCBI taxonomy): domain Eukaryota; kingdom Metazoa; phylum Arthropoda; class Insecta; order Hymenoptera; family Encyrtidae; genus Leptomastidea; species Leptomastidea abnormis. The sequence goes on along the minus strand of JAPYZE010001447.1, from coordinate 9,745 downwards.
CGAGCACGTAGTTGGGCAAATATCAAAAAGGGGGATACATACAAAGTGACCCTTCCTTCGACGATTCATAAATATACGAAATCGTAAATCGTATAATAGGTTTGGAACAGGTTTAATATGTATAATTTTGATAATTCGAGTTAAAATATTATATAACATTTTATTGATGATTTCGATCTGAATTACGTTGTTTTTAAATTTTTTTATGTTTTGTATTATTTTTATTTTATATTGTCATCTTTTTTTTTAATGTTGAAAATAAAATGATTTTTTTTTATTTCATACAGTACGAATAACACAAAGAAAAATATTTTATAATAATTTTCTTTCATTATATTCATTTCTATATTAAAATTTTATGCTCATTATTATACTATTATAGAATAAAATTTTATCCTCTATATTCACAATTTTAATAATTCATCTTCATTAAACATTAAAATATTTATCCATCACTGCATATACTTTTCAAATATTTTCAAACATAATTAATAAAAAATTTTCAAAAAAAAAAAAAAAAAAAAATTCAACTAATAATTCCCAGAATCCCTTACAAATTAAAACAGCTCACCTAAATTGACTTTCACTACACCACATTCCACATTATATTATCTCCTCGCATTCAACAAAATCCCCTCAAAACATTAAAAATTAATTATACGAGATCCCAACTCTCTTTCTCTTTTCCTCTCTCTCTCTTTCTCTCAGTAAACTCCAATTTTTTCCAAATAGTTACAGCACTTTGTTTCACCATACATCCCTTCCTTCCTCTCTCGTTCATCTCTCATTCTATAACACCCATTGTCAGTACACCAACTCGACTTTATTAGTTTTAACCACGAGAGCGCGAGAGAGAGAGAGAGAGAAAGAGCCTAGGGCGCTATTTGTGAGTGAGAGAGAGAGAAAGCTTCGCTGCGACGGACCATAAAATTAAGTGGAGAAATCACAGGAAAGTTCCGCTGGCAATTGTCAGCTGCCACATGCACGTGGCGCGTCCCAGTGCCTATGTATATGCGCGAGAGAAGAGAGCTTGGTATATAGCATCAGTCCAGATGCGCTTCGTTTTGCTATACCTACTCCTACTGCTTCGTCGCGTGTAAAGCTCCAAGCCCTTTTACGTCCTTTACAATGCTGGAATAATTTCTCTATACCCGCTGGGTGGTCCATGTTGGCACTTTTGCTTATAGTGGTGGATTGTGTTTTTCTCTTTATTGTTTTTTTTTAGATTGTAATATTGTGAGATATGGTGAAAAAAAAAACAAATTTAATTTACGTAATTCAATTTTTTTTTTAAAACACGTATTCTCGAAATAGTAAAATTATAATAATAATGTATATGTTTATGTTTGATGAAATTATAAGATATAAAAAAAATCCACCTATAGTATATATGTATTGATAATCAAACTAACATACATATTCCATCTCATATTCATAAAACTCGATCCCAACACCTAATAATTTTTATTTGCATTATATTTAATTCACAATTTATAAGCCACTACTATTCCATATCATATAATACATGTACATACACATCTCTATTTCCCCTCATAATATCAACGAAACTCACACTCGACACCAGTAGTACCATAGGGATTAAAACTTTACGTTCTGTCGACCAAACCAACCCGTATAATATTTATTCACCGAGCTTTGCAGAGTTATATTATTGAAAAATAGAGACAGATATATGACAGATATATATGGGGTATGGGGATAAACTATATAAGAAAGAAAATGACAGAAAATATCAGCGATTGAGTATTACAAGAGGGTAACAACCTCTCTCTCTCTCTTTTTTTCGTACAATTCTCGCTGTTTTTCCTCTCTCACGGGTTTGCAAAGCACGTACACTCAGATCCTTAAAAGCGACAAAAGGCTCTCCTTTTTCTCTCTCTCACATACACACACACACACACACACACACACACACACACACACACATATACGATAGTCGTCCGCTCCCACGTTTATATTCAAAGTCCCCAAAGCGCCGAATAATGTCCCAGCGGCGACGAAACGTGCAGAGTGCAAAAGAGAGAAAGAGAGAGATGAAGGGAGAGGTATAGGCTACTACTGCTTGGGATATATAATGGTAGATTCGGTATTATGTAGTCGCGAGATCGTAACAAGAGAAGAAAAAGGTTGGGGGTAGGGGGAGGGGGTGAAGTGTCGAGTTTCCTACAATTCGCGGGGGCTCATGTTGCATTGTATATATATACATACGTACGACAAAATGTCACTTTTAAGCGGTCTTAATAAGGCTGCTGGGCACTTTTTTTCTGAATGAAAAAGAGAGAGAGAGAGAGAGAGAAAGGGAGGAAAAAAGTTGTACATACAATACATGTTGGGTAAGAAGACAACATTTCCGATTCTTAAGGACTATGTATGTATGTATGTAGGGATATGTCTTTTTTTACTGTACAGGATGATGATGATGATGACAATGCTTGCTTTACCACGATTTTTCTTTACCTCTATGTTTAGTTCAATGTAAGGCTCTTCTTCTTCTTTTTCTTTTTCTTCTTTTTTTTTATTTCTTTTCGTTTACTTCATGCTTCGATGAATCAAGTTTCTATATATATGTATGGCGTATATCGAATTTTTTCAAAGGTTTATTCTATATGGAAACGATAAATTTGTACTACACTTTTGAAATTGAATTCGGTTGGAGGAGGCGTGTACGAATTGTGAGTGACTGAGTGAGTGACGAATTATTTGACAATGCTTAAAATTTAACGGTATATGCACACAGATTTGTTAGGTCATGTATGGATGAGAGAGTATATGTGTTGCTGACTTTTTTTATATATATGTATAGGTGCTGATGCTGAGAATAGCAATATTGCAAAAAAAAAGAGAGAGGATGAAAAGAGAATCGATGACTGTGTTTGATGAATCATTGATATCATTCAATGTTTTATTTTCATTTAGGAAAAAAAAAATATTCATTTATTTTCATCAGCATGCATCAAAATGAAATTGGTGGAAAAAAATTAATTTAATTAATTTCCAGTTGTTATCCAATTATGGATACTTTTTAAAAAAGAATGTAACAATTGATTCTGTCAAAAAGTCAATGTTTCAATTTTTTTTTATTTTTTTTTATTTTTAACAATTATGTCTGTCTCTTACATGTTGAAAATGAAATATCAATATAGTTCAACAATTTGAGAAATGATGAAATGATTTTGTTGAATAATTAAAAGTTATTATTTATTTAACCCACAATTTTATGTGTGTGAGAGAGAAAGAGAAAAGTAAAAGAGTAAGAGTATATATATATATATATATATATATATATATATATATATATATATATATATATAAAAAATATAAAATCGATTGGCCTGTTAATTATAAAATAAAGTGCATTTAAATTTCCATTAGCACGAGACGATATGACGACTGCCACATGCTCATTCAAATTAAAATTTTTTTTTTTTTATTTCCATTGTACTCGACAAAAGCAGGGTGTACGAAATGAATGCAAGAGAGAAAGAAAGAGAGAGAGAGAGGCCAAAAACCTCATACCGTGTATTACAAAGAGTTAAGTGTTACAAAGGAAATATAACGTATTGTCGGTGAGAGTCTCTTTTTCTCTCTCTCTCTTTTTATTTCTCTCGAGTGGTAGTCTTTTGTGCTACGACGATTTAGGGTGTCAAAATAGTTATAAAGCAGTGAATTAAGAACCCAGGTGTTGAATAGTCAAAAGTGTCGAGGTGTCTAGTGTATAGGTATATATATTTATGTATGTGTATACCACCGCACGTGGCATATAGTGGTATGTATTTTTTTAGCCACTAATATTTATTCATGGAATAAATAATAAATAAATTTGAAGGGGGAAAATAAAATTAATAATTTTTAATATCTTTTTGTTTTGTAATTAATTAAATTAAATAAAAAATTAATATACTTATTTATGAAAAAAAAAGAAAAAAATTTTTATTCATTAACAAAATATAATAAATCAGAAATTTCATATAATATGTAATAAAAAAAATTCAACTTTTTACATTTCACTAACACACTAACTCATTTTTTTCTTTATAAATTTTTTTTTTCCAAGAGATAAGAAAAGAAGAAGAAGAAGAAGCCTTAAAGCCACGAATCATAAAAACTTTTCTTTTTTTTCTCTCATCTCTTTTACTCTCTCTTTTTTATCCCTATAATATAGATATTTGCAAAAAATGTGCATATAAAAAGAAGATATATATATCTGCTGCAATACTGCACTCCATCAAGCAAAAAAAAAAAAGAAGTGGGGTAAAGGATGAAACGAACTACATTTTATCATAAGTATAGTTATATAAAACGAAGCATAAGCCAATGAAAGAGAGAGAAAGAGGCAAAGAGGCAGAAAGGAGAGTAGAGTAAGAAGAAAAGCTTCTCCTATTTAATAAGCCTCCAGCATAGCTTCCTTACTCTCTCTCTTTCTTAGTGAACGATGCTGCAAAAAGGTAGAGCATGTGCACAAGCACTAGTTCTAACAGCAGCAGCATCGAGAAAGAGGGAGAAAGAGAGAGAGAGAGAGAGAGAGAGAGAGGAAGAGTAAGAGAGAGTCTCACTATCGCATTCACTGCCCGAAAATTCACTTTACCCTTAGAAGTTTTCCCGGAGCTAGAAGCTACACTCGATGGGGCGCTGCTATTAAGAAAAATCCAATCGCGAGAGAGCAGGAGAAGAAGAAGAAGGCCTGTGCTTCTTCTTCTCTCTTTGTGTGTTGGTATATATAGATGTACATACATAGGGAGCATATACTGCATCTATCTATCTATATGTATAGATGTGTAGAAGAGCAAAAGTCTATGTATTAGTTATATAGAAGGGGTAGAAAATCCGATGTGTAGGTATAGTATAGAGGGGATGTAAGGAAAAAATTTTAAGGAAGGGAGATGATGATTTAGGGTATATAGAAGAAGTAAGATAGAGAAAGAGAGAAAGAATATGGATGGAAAAAAAAATAAGAAATCCGATATTCAAAAGGCCGAACTGGCGCAAAGTGCCAGTGTGTGAGATAGTACGTGTGCTATAGAATATATATACATACTCTTATCGAAAGTCTATGCATGTGTATGCGTGTATTGACATGGTAGAGAGCCTAAAAGAAGCTTGCCCTATGGATTTTGTCATGTACATATGTGTAAGTGTATGTACGTATAAGCGGACTTGCCGATCTAGGCCGTTCGTTGTACATATACACCAGTGTAGGTATAGAATGTATTATATAGGGTGTTATGGTGTTGGACCTCGGTAATCCGGTTTTACCTCTTTGTAACTACGATGCTTTTGCCGCTTATTTCCGGCTATATTCACTATATATGTATATATAAAGGTTGATAGATACCATATACGTTGGATGTTTTATGTTCTTCTTTTTTTTTTTCGTTGTTGTTGTTGTGCTATTTTTTTTGTTTGTTCGTCGCACGCGTTACATCGAGTTTTTTTTTATCGTGTCCGACGTGTTTTTTACTTGGAAGCTTCAGGACAAGCTGCGCGACACTTGAATGAGAGAGAAAAAAGAGAGAGAGATAGAGAGAGAAAATGTGTGACATGGTAACTTGACAACGATTAAGCGTTGAGTGGTTTGTTTAAAGTCAACTACTACTACTACCCTTCTTTTCTAATGTAAAGAGAAAGAAAGCTTTTGGTATGACAAAAAAAAAAATAAGTAATAAAATGAAAATCTAGTGAGATAAGCTGAGGGAATTATCCGTATTTTATGAGATAAAAAATAAAGCTTGATATATATGGTTTTTTTTTTTTAATACGCTTGTATTAAATAATGATTATCCGATAGTTACAAATTTTTATGTCAAATTTAAACACTCAAATACATTTTTCAAAATATTGAAACTCAAATCAATATACTTCTTCAGCTTTTTTTCTTTACTCTAATGAATACCCTTTCCTTCGCGTAAATTTTTTTAAGTTTATGTGGACTTTTTAAGTGACTTTATTTTTTATTCATTTGAAATTCGCTTGAAATTTAAATACGTGTATTCACAAAAAAATAACATTATTTACAATTTAAAAAGTTTATTTTTATAAAATAATAATTCGAACGTCTATCAATTTCACACTAGTGACCAATCTTGTTCAGCTTAAAATCAATCTCTCAATCATTAATTTAACAACCCAAAATCTTATAGCTTTTATTTTAAAAAGTTTATCATTTAGTAATTTGTTAAGCTTGTTTTACTACTTCAATCATATGTACAAAATCTTTTACATCTTGACGACAAAACGCTTTTACACAATAGTCTCAAGTCTATATACGTAACATCCCGTTAACAGTGTACACATCCAAAGAGTTCAAGTGAATGTAGATATATATACATATATACATATATACACGTCCCCTGAGGCTCCTCTTTTAGCCTTTGAGTCTACAACACAGCCAATGAACGACGTGCCGGTTATACTACTATAAGAGAGAGAGAGAGAGAGAGAGAGAGAGAGAGAGACCGAAGGGGTGCGATCGTATATAACGAAGGGAACAACACACACACACACACACCCTGGACCTTTCTCTCTTATATTCTTTTCCTTTTTTTTACCCTCCCTTTTTCCACTATATATACTTATTCTCTCTCTATCTATCTCTTTTCTTTTTTCACCGATTATTTAACGACTGGATTAATTTGCGGGAGGGAGCTTGAAAAAAAGGGTCTCTCTCTTTCTCTCTGGGGCAAAAATATCGTATAACTGGATGTTCTCGTTGCTTGCAGCTTTAAATAATAACCAGGGCGGCTACGATGATCATGTATCCCTATCTTCTTCCTACTTCTTCTCATTCCCCAATTTTATGTATTGTATAACGCTCGAGGGCTATATTTATTTGCCGGGAAAATTTTAATTATAAAATTTACGAAATTTTAGTACAAATTGGAAATAGAGTTTTTTCTTATTCGTATATCGTATACGGTACTAATAATCCGTTATATCATTATCACTATTAAAATAAACGTTTATAAAAAAAAAATAATTTGTAAATAATTATAATTGCTAAAAAAAAAAGAAAAAAAAATAATGTTTATCAAAACCTTGTAAAATTTTAAAAAAGCTAGCCTATCTCTCTTAACTCGAGTATATCTCTTACAAGATTCTTAACTCCCTTATATACCTACCTACCAGTAGTATCAGCATCAGCAATAGCAGCCAAGGCAGTATATGCGCAAACAAAGAACTCTCGTGACACAGAAGCATCGTCGTCGTCGTTGTCGATAGCGGTAGCATCAATAGCATCGACAACGACGACGATGTGACACATCGGGGTGTTGGTATACACATGCATACCTACACACGAAGGCTAAAGATTCGAAGACGAAAGATACTATATAAGAGAAAGATGGTATACCTATAAGATAGGGAAGAAGAAGAAGAAGTATAGGCCTCTTTATTTCTCCCTTCGTATACATATACCTACAGCTCATCCCCTTGAATATTCCTATATAGTCTCTTTGAGAGCATCAGCCTCTCTCGACGCTTGACTGGCTTATACCTGAAAAACTATATACAGGAGGACACATTCTCAATGTATGTGTATGTGTATATGTGCGAGTACCTACTACACCCCTCTTTCACGACACCACCTCTCTCTCTTTTACTTGTACACCGAACTTTCCTTTGTGTGATACGTCCGTTGTGTATATAAGGGTATATCCCCTCTTACTTTCTCTCTATTCCTCTTACTTACATGTATAGATGCTGCTATGAGCATCAGTACCAGCTTATATGCGCCACCTTCTCCTTGTTGGACCACTATATACTCTCTTTACTACTATACCCTTACCTTCTCCCCTCCTCCCCTATTCTGTTAGAGGATTACGCGAAAAACACATTTACACGAAAGTAGAGTATAGAGTGTGTATATAGGCTAAAAGACAGAGTGAGAGAGAGAGAGAGAGAGAGAGAGAGAGAGAGAGAGAGAGTAACGGATATACATTTATATATCTATATACAGTGATGCTGGGCTTGAGCTTTTACCCGACTCTGATGCTATACTATTATATACCTATACTATGCGTCAAGCGTAATCTCTTGGCATATAGTAGCAGTAGCAGCAGCTATGTGAAAATCTTCTTTTACTTGACACCGTACTATATACTCTATGTAAAATAAGGGTGTTTGTATGTGTGTATGCAAGCGGATTGACTGGCATGATACTGTTAGATGTATACGTATATATATATAGGAGGTCAAGTATGCTACTGTTGAAGTATATTACGGTTGAGTAAATATATTGTTTGTATTTTTATTTGTTAAATTTAGGTATTCAACAATTTTTTTTAGAAATTTTTTTTTTTGGTTTGGTAATTTTTATTACTATTATTTGTTGATTAAAATTAAAATTAAAATTAAAAAAGAAAAAGAAATAAATATATAAATAAATAATAATCGTGGGTAAAATTATGCATTGAAGCATGTTTCTTTTCTTATTCAAGTGCAATGAGGGAATAAGAGGAGAAAAAAATGCTCAATGCATATTCACAACGGTGAATTTGAGAAAGAGAAATAAAAAAAAAAAAAATTTGCAAAGCTCAATAACTTCTCATATGTATATATATGAGAGTGAATGAAAAACTGAGAGTATAGGGGATGAGAAGAAGAAAAAGAAAAAGAGCAAATATTTCGAAATTCAAAGAGCGGAAATAATTGAAAAAAATTTTTATTTTTTTGGTAGACCAGCAATTGCTGGAAACTGTAAGATATGTAGACGAAAAGGATATGAATTCTTCCGACAATGTTACTTGTATATCTCTAGTATTCTAAAATGGGCATGTGATTTTTCGAAAAATGGGTATAATATATATACATGGATTCTCAACCCGTTTTTGCCCTTAAGGTATACGATAGAAAAGGGTAGTAGCTCTCACACACATACACACGTTCAAGCGTACCTATATATACCAAAGTGCATCGAGAGGGAGTTTTTTAACCCGTCGACCTCATTTTTATACTTGGTATATGTTGTATACCCTTTCATCCACCGCAAGGCTCTTCGAAATACTCGTTCCTTTTCGATACTTCACATAATACACACATACACACATACGATATGATGCGGGTTTTGACAAAAAAAAAAGGAACTCGCACGAACGAACACACCTTTGTGGGATGATGCCACGTGAGCTGCATACCTATACATGCTTGCTGAAGTTAAGAGATGTTTTCTACATTCTCTCTCTCTTTTTTTTTTAGAGAAAGAAGGGGTATCAGGTATGAGTAAAAAATTGTAGGTGAAAAAAAAATAGAGGAGGTATTGCTGTTGATGGGTGTAATATTGAGAATTATAGCTTATGTGTGGTTGGTATTATATATACCACGATTTTTATGATATTTACACGCGACGAATGAGGTTTATGTGTATAGATTTTTGAATTTTTGGAGAAAGTAGGTCGGAAATCTATAGAATTTTGGGATGGGTTGAAGTGAATCGAATTATCGTTGTTTTTGGATTATATTTGATGAAAGAATTATGAGGCAAAATTGGTACAAATATACAAAAGTCAAAATTTTTTTGGATTTTAATGGGAAAAATAATGTAGAAAATTGGTTATGCGAATAATGTATGTGTAGGGGAGACCGGGGCATGATTAAAAGTTTTTTTCTTTCCTCTGTAACTTTTTTAATATTCAATATTTTTATTCCGGACAAAAAAGGTTTTAAAGGTATTGCCTTTAGCTATAAAATTTTTTTTGTCCGGATTAGCTAAATGCAATGGTTTAGTTTTAAA
>JAPYZE010001446.1:0-28990 GCA_030522805.1 Leptomastidea abnormis | reverse complement strand
TATATATATATATATATATATATATATATATATATATATATATATATATATATACACTCTTTCTCACTCATTCTTGGTTTTTCTTTTTTACTTTTTTTGTAAGATACTTTTTGGCTAGACAGATTTCAGACTTTGTGTTTTTTTTGACGATATGTGTGTATTTTTGGAGGTTGTTGTATTATTGAAGGGATTGTTATGAGAAAATGATAGGTGAGATGTTTGAGAGAATAGGTTTTTTATGATTTTTTTTTTTTTATTTGAAGAAGAAATTAATTTACGTTATTTAATAAGTACAAGATTTGTTTACATTTACAATAGAAAAATAAATTTGACAGATTTTATTATTCAACTTTGTTTACTATTGATTTAGTGTAATAGATGTGTCTCATTAAAGGTTAATGATATCATTAATACATGTCCAAACATCGTTAGTTTTCGACAACAAAAGTCACCTATTCTTATTCAAATATATTTACCATTTAAAGAAATCCTCGATCATCTCTTTCTTCTTCTTCTTCTTCTTTCTCCTCACATGGTTCACTGAAAACCAGATCTTTTAGATAAACTCAAGCACGTATACCAAGGTCAGTAAACCCTAGAAATATATATATCAGAAGAACTGAAAAATAAATAAAATTACAGGGTCTCTCGGTTCTTTGAAATGTAAACGAAGAAAATGGCAGCAGCTAGGTAGGTATATTAAATGGGTTTTCTTGTGGAACTAGAGAAAAAGAATGAATTTTAAAAAGGATAGCTTTAAACCAAATAAAGTTTGGTGGTATACCGTGAAAATGTGGTCTGTTTTGTGAGGAACCATTTGAGTTTTTAGTAACATGTGATTGAATAGATGATTGGTGGATCACTTATTTGACAGGAAAAATCTTTTGGTATATGATTGTATTTGTGATGTAGAAAAATCGAATGTTATGATTAATTTTGACATGTTTTTTATGAATGTTTTGAGCTGTTCTTTCTAATTTAAGAACTACTGGGCTTTTTCATTTGGATAAGTTTGAAGGGTTAAATAGATAATTTTGTTGTTGTTCAATGTGTAAACAGAAATACTGACAGTCGATGAAAGTATCAATTAAAAAAAATTGAATTTATACGTTTAGACTTGATTTGTCTTTGTAAAGCAAAGACCTTTTAAATTTATATATTATAAGAAAGCTGAAATGGGCTTAATCGGCAAAACGTTAATATTGTAATCCATAGATCGTGGGTTCGAATTCTTTCGTCTGTCGACTAAACCATTGCGCGAGTATTTACATGCCGAAATATTCTTAATAAAGAGTAAAAATGGTTTAATATAAAAGAAAAAGCAAGATAAATACCCCTACCTCTTTCGTCTCTCAAATATAAACTATATATAATAACTTTTTTTTTTTAACTTATTAATACAAATATAAAAAAACGATAATTGATATAAAATATATAACAAAGCTTGTACTTTAAACACTTATTTTTTTCTTGCTCTTATTGTCCTGCATTAAATTTCGATGTAAAATAAATTTAAACAGCAGGGACACAAGCTGTACATAGCGCCAGTTTACAAAAATTTTGCAAATAAAGACCTTCTCACAGGAAAATATTTGCCTTGGACAAATATCCTTCGGTCACACACAGCAAGTGTGAGCATCTTATATAGGAGACCACAACCATGAGAGTTTGACAAAAGATGTGGAAAATCATTTTGCCGATGACGCGTTGGCTTGTCCCTTAGCATCAAAAAAATGTAGTTGTAACATGTACACCTGAAAAAATTGTATTTTTCTCTTTTTTTTTGTAAAAATCAGTGCTAAAAAAGAGCAGCTAAGGATTTTCTATTTGGCTAGTGTGAAGTGGATATTTCTACTTTTACTCTAGAGAATTTAAAGTTGAGGATTTTCTATTGGATTCAAAATATTTTATTTTTCTTTTCAAATTAATGTTACTCGTAATATATCTTTATTTATATAAATAAAAAAATATTATTGCATTACACAAGTGTAATTAATAAAAAAAAATTGCTTATTTTTCGATATTCAAAAAATATGACATTTCCCTTGAAAATTGCGCAGCGTAATTAATTTTTTAAAAAATTATATTCTCGTATCCTCTTTTTTTTTCTTTTACCTCGTTTAAAAATTACGTAAACACACACGTGCGTTTTGTTGTGCAACCTTCTTTTTTTTTTTTTTTACGTAACTCATTGCACACAAACAGATTCATCGAATTCACTGTCTACCCTCACATATAATTTTATAAAATATTTTTTCAAACACAAAAGTCACATAATTATTAAACATAATTTTTCTCTCCCGCTAAAAAAAAGAAAACAAAAAAGAAAAATTTAAAACTTTATGCCACGTAAAAAATGCATTAAAAAAAAGAAACAAAAAAATTAACTCTGACACAAGCGAATGATTTAAGCTCAACTTCTTGAACCTGTAAATCACCTCTCCTGTCTTGCATAAGACAGTCGTCTCGCTAGTCTTTTTTCTCTTTCTCTTTTTTTTCTTAATCAACAATTGACGTAATCGACTATACATTTCAACGTGTAGATATTTACTTATACCTATAAATAAAAAAAAAAACCACGCAACATTAAGCTATAAGTAAAATTTTTACCTTCTCATGCCTACGTACTTACGTACATATAAAAAAGTTTCGCAAGAAAGATAAAAGAAGACACAAAGGTTTACAATATAAGTATAGGTGCATACGTATATATCTATATATGTCGAAAGTCCAATGAAGTTGTCGCATTCGCGTGAGAGGTATTTCACCTCTCTTTGGTGGCTTTTTGCTGTTCTCTCTATAAACGAGTGAGTAAGAGACTTGAGAAGAAGAAAGAGAAAGATGCCTTGGACTTCAGGGGATCGGTGGAATTCGATATAGTTCTGAGAGAATCACGTACGTACATAAAGGATTGAAAAAGATGACTGGGATTCACATGACTTGATTCGCGCGTGTGTGTGTGTGCGTGAGTGTGTTATTTTAATGGGGTTCTTCATTTTTATGTATTTATTTGTTAGTTCGGCGTGTTTCTTTGATGATTGTATTATGTATAGTTGTTTTGATATGTACAGTTTTTAATTAATAAGTTGCTATACATTTAATAATTAGCTACATAATTTTTTTGTATCAATATTTTTTTCCGAGTTATTTTTAATCGTTGTAAATTTATTTTTCAAATTTGAAAAAAATTAATATTAATTTCTGTGTACAGTTATAGAAAAATTATAAAAAACTGTACACAATTTAATTAATTCCTTGAACTATTAAATCTTTACAACAAAACGTACTTCTTACTATTCCTCACAACTCCAAACTTTGCCATAATTATCCCAACCCAAATATAAGTATATATATTTTACCATATCGCTTAATATTTTTTTTCTCTTATCTCCAAACATCCCTTTTCCGGCTCTATGACTCTCTGCGATCAAATTTCTGTATCCCCTCTCCTTATAGATATCCTATTGCTCGCGAGTTATAACGCACGTGGCATTATATCGACTGTTTGACCAACCTGCCATCGCGTGTATATTATAAGAATAAGCGAGAATATCGCTTAGCCTCGCTTTACTCTCTCTCTATATATATACATCCGGCTTCGCGTACTCAAATTACAACAAATGCCAAACTGATAAGTTCAAACGCGAGAAATCGTTCGATATTATATTGAAGAATGGATATAATTGTGTGAGTGTGTGTATACTTATTATGTGAATTTTACGATGAATATTTTGAGTTAGACTTTTAGGGTTTGTTATAGTTGATGACGATTGTGTTAGGATTGACCTTGTTTCGACGAATTTGGAATTTGTTTTTTTGTTGATGATGGAGTGGTGTATCGACGTTTTTGATATTTTATTCATTCAATAATTATTGATTATTTATTAAATTTATTTTTAGGTTTTGTAAAAGAACTATATAATATTATTTATTTTAATAATTATTATTTCAAATAAAATTTAATAAAGTTAATGCATTGATAATAATAAATTTTTGTTTCTTTTGTTTCAGGTAAGTTTTTCAACCACTATTTCTCCAGTATACATTGTACAATATTGCCAATGGGTAAGACAAAAAAATTTTATGATTGATATAAAATTTTTCACATTTTAAACCATGAAAAATTCGCTTTGTAACTTTGTTATTTAAAATTTAAAAAATGCATCGTATCAATATTTTTTTTTTTACAAGCAAAGCTCGAACGATATACGTCATCAAAGTGACTTTCGTTACACGTGCAAAAAAACAATTTTTTTTTTTTATAATTTTTGTTGCGCAACTTGTCCTTAACGCTACCTGAGAAATAATATTTTTTTTTTACCGTCTAGCGTTTTTCTGAGTCACGGACACCTACACCTGTACGTATATATATACTTTTGTCGTGTGTTATCTCTTTTACGTTTTATCAAGAACTAATAATATAATTTCTTATCAGAAAAGATAATTTTTTGATATTACATAAAATAACAAATATTATGGAAAATTGTATCGTCGGTAAATTGTTAAAACTTATATAAAATCATCATAGTTAACATAAAATTCAAACAATTACGCATCTCAGATACGCTATTATAGTAGTCTTATAAATCTAATTTAGTAACAACCCAAGTTATTTTTCAAAAATTTTCAAAATCGCACTATTTCGTAAACAAACGTTGCAAAGCCACGATAGAACCTACCCCTTAGATTTTTCTCGTCACTACCATACATACGTGGGCGAACAACAACATCAACACACATGGCTTCTTCAGAAGAGAGGGTGTAAGGAAGGGGGGAAGACACACTTAGAGGGGAGGAAAAATAGGTTAACGCCAGCGCGTTTTTCCCCCGAGGAAAAAGAAGGCACACGTGTGTATGTGTAAGCAAGGAAAGAGGGAGAGAAAAAAAAAGCTGGAGGACGTAAGATGGAAAAAAGTCGTGTGTGTATGTGTGTATTAGTGTTGGAAAAGAAAGGAAAAAAAAAGATGATAGTACTGGTATATCCATACACGTGTGTGTGTGTGTGTGTGTGTGTGTGTGTGTGTAGGGGGAAAAGACGTTTATGTTGTCGTAGAAGGGGGTTGAGCTGAAATAGAAATAGGAGCGGCCGAGTAAAGGTGGATAGAGAGACGAAAAAAAAAACAAAATTTATTATTTTGGTCAGGGGATGGAGAAACAAAAAAAAAATTTAATTAACTACGGGTCAGAAGGAATCTAATGTGTATATGGTTTTTTTTGGGTATAAGATGTTACGTGGACGTGTATATAGTTGTGATATAGGTGATATGGTGACAATGACTGTGTGTGTCTCGCTGATAAATTATTTACGGTCTAAGGTTTTTCAGCTATATTTATGTATTTGTCGATTAATGGATTGAATTAATGAAATCTAGGGAAAATAGATTTTATTTTTCGAAATTTTTTCATACACTTATTTATATAAAAAATTAATTTTTTTTTATTTATTTATTCCTGAAGTTATATGTTATTTTAGTGTAATTGCTAATAATACCCTGTTATGGTTTTTTTTTCTGCTTGT
Source organism: Leptomastidea abnormis (assembly GCA_030522805.1). NCBI lineage: Eukaryota > Metazoa > Arthropoda > Insecta > Hymenoptera > Encyrtidae > Leptomastidea > Leptomastidea abnormis. The sequence continues at coordinate 23,472 of JAPYZE010001446.1, read as the reverse complement.
ATGATTTATTTATGTACCTATACCTTTTATTCTAAGAAATAATTAAGAATAGAACACTTATGTACCTCACGTACGTAAATAAATAATTAGAAAACAGTATACAAGAATGACTTTATTCGTGTAAAGTATTTGTGTATATACAAAAACTACCCCCTTATAAATGAAACGAATAAACAAATTAATTATTTAATTTATTCATAATAAACAAAAATTTAATGTCTCAATATCTTTCTAACATCTTTATTATAAATCACCTCAAATTATTTGTCTTTTTAGCAAAGATCACCATTTTTTAACTTAGTCCTTCTCACTAACATTACACAAAATGTCATTCACCCTCTTAGCCACATATTTACTAATATTTAATTGAAAAATTTAATTTTTTTTTATTTTGATCAACACAATATCCCTAAAAAATAATGAACATAAAAAAACTCAAAAACAATATATTTAAAAATTAAGTAATCCTTACAAGTCAAACATATCCAAACAACAAGTTTTTTACCAACATCAAATAATCTCAAATAGTATATATTCGTGTGTAATATTGCTGACATTGCTCTCCTCATCATCATCATCATCGTCATCATCATCATCATATAGTCGCACATATAATAATATATACTCCACACTGAACACAGCCGATCGGTCTTTTAGTTTCAGCTGGCGCGAGATGCGCGCACGCGCGCACGTACATACACCCTCCTCTCTCTCTCTCTCTCTCTCTCTCTCTCTCTCTCTTATTCCCTTTTCATTTCAATCTCTCCATCTCTCAGCAGCATACAATACTCTGCTGCTGCTGTGCGCTCTCTCCCCTTCACGCTGCAAAAGCAGGAGCAGGAGCTTCGAGCATCGCAGCAGCTCGGGAGCCAAAGCAGCAGCAGCAACCTCGTGCAAGAGCAGCAGCGCGTCGTGCGTAAAGTTTCTCTCTCTTTCTCGTCGAGCTGGCAGATCTCTTGCTCCGTCTCCCTTCCTCGCCGCGCTCGGCGTCACGACTCCTCACTCTCTCTCTCTCTCTCTCTCTCCCTCTCTTCCACCACACTTCCCCTCTGTTTCAACCCGCTACCTTTTGTGTGTGTGTGTGTGTGTGTGTGTGTGTGTGTGTGTGTGTGTGTGTGTGTGTGTGTGTGTGTGTGTGTGTGTGTGTGTGTGTGTGTGTATGTGTGTGTTCCCCCAACCATCATCAAGAGAGAGAGAGAGAGAGAGAGAGAGAGAAAGAGAGAACCCAGGCGCCCACTATATAGTGCTCGCGCCACTGTGCGTACAAAACCCAAGCTCTGTCTCTCTCTCTCTCTTTCTTGCACACCCGCTGTTTCAGCTTTATATTATACCAAGCCAGCTCGCACGACCCAGTGGCGGAGGCGAACTACTCTCTCTCTTTCTCTCTTTAGCTTTTATTTTCTTACTCTCTCGTTCTCCCGTCATCCGTCGTCAACGTAGCAGCGGCGGTATCGGCGGCTATGAATCCAAGCGATCTCAGCGCCACCACTCCGGTGAGCTGAGGCTACGTTTTACAGCCAGTGATGCGACCGCCACCGACAACAACTGATGAGCTCGCGTTTTTTCGTGGTTCGCTCCAGTTTTTTATTTTCGCTCCGATTTCTTCCTTGTAGACCGTAAATAAAAATAAAATAAAAAAAGTTAATTAGTGTTTCATCGGTTTTCACGGTGTTATTGTTGTTATTGCTACTTATGCTGTTATTGTATTCAACAGCTTTCATTTGAAACATTAATTATATAAATACATAACAAAATAATCGTCTGCTATATCAGCTGCAAAAAATTTTTCAAGTCATTAAAATTTTATAGCTGACGAGAAAAATAGTGATAGTGTTGATAGTAGTGGTGGTGGCTTTTTTTATTTTTATTAGTCAACCAAAGCTTTTGGGTTCCGAATGCAGCGAAATCAAAAAAAGGCATGATGCCGCAACGTAGAATTGGTCCGGTTCAACGTATCCCTTGCGGAGATTGACTCTTGATACTATTAAATTTTTGAGCCATGTTATACTCCGCTATTCGATTTTACCAACTTGCTAAATAAACGACAAGAAAGAAATTAAAAATTAAAAGAGCAAGAAAATTATTTCCACAAAGCCAGAATTAACAGCAAGATATCAAGTTGTCTTCGTTTGATGCAAAGGCCTCGGAGGAAAAAGAGCATATAGACATACATATATTCCACAATAAGCATACACAGACATAATCGCCAAGATGAGGATGATTAGGAGCTGCCGAGGAAGACGGCTGCGTGGCCGACGCTGCGTTGAGGCAACACCGACGTGACAGTCCACGTGCTCGGCCTCTTCCATCTCCTCCACCTTCACCCCCTCCTCCATTTTCCTATCTTATATTATCCCTTAATAAAGGCCGTCTGCTTCCCTTTACCATTTTAAAAATCGCACCAATGTGCGCGAGTGTGTTGTTGTGTGGGTGTTCTTGTGTCTGTCGTGGATAAGTGATACAATATATAAGTTAGATACAACCTTATATATCTAACTTCCAACCCCCTCTATCCCATATCAACATCGCAGCAACATCATGTAAATTTGTGTGTAAAATTTTGTGATTTTTATACACATCTATAACGACGACAGTGATAAACAACAACAAAGAAAGAGTGCAATAATCTTTTGTATAGTTTAATATTGTGGTTTTAAGAGGTTATTGACCCTACCCCTAATCCTTTTTCTATTTTTCCAAAAGTGTGTAAAACTACCAAGACGAGAATATACATGTGAGTTTACATATGAAACCAGAAAATCGTAAATAAGCTGTATAAAAGCTTCTGTTGGTTTAAGGTGTTGAAATTTTCGTATAATACGTACATGTGTTTTATTTACGTGGTGGTTTTTTAGCGTTGAGTGAAAGGCGCATTTGTCGTCATAACAGTCAAGAGTTAGAGAAAGAGTGCAATGAATGTCGGATACCGGTGCAACGCTTCAAATATTTGTTTACAAAATCAAACAAAAGTGTTTAGTGATCAACGCGTAAAATAAAAAAAAAATTTTTTCAAAAAGAAATTTTAAAAACAACGAAACAAACGGTGAAAAAGAGTAGTGTCTTTTTTTGAGTGTAGTGTTGGCTGAATCATCAGAAGCAGTAGACGTGCAAATATATATAGCGTATTTTTTGTCACACGTGGACCATCAAAGAGGTTGAAGATAAATAAAGAAAAAAAAAGTCAACAGTAGAAGACAAGTACTGCTACTATAAAAGCAGGCTACAGCCGAAGGCTGGAAGAAGAGTAAGTGGCACCGAAGGAGTCTCGGTGCCACAGAGAGGCTGATTCGAGGAGCGGGCCAGTAAGGTCCCTCCTGTTTTCGTCCTGTCGTGTAGTGGCGCAAGCCAACAACCGAGCGCTAGCGTGTTCGGCTCGAGCCTTGTGTTCGGTGGCGAGACGGGTGGCGTCGTGGAGGGGGGAGTGATGCCGGTGAGGGTGGCGCAGCGCCCCCCGAGTGGACTACTCCACGGCGGCGTGCCGCTAGCGCCGAGCAGCATTGGAGTGAGCGCTGGTCCCAACTCGGCAGCCGCTGCAGCGGGCCGTTGCAGCCTCGGCGGCCCAGGACAGACCGGCTCACCCCCTCTGCCGGCCTCGCTGGGCGGCCTTGGTAGCCAAGGTCCCCCGGGTGGTCCCGCTGCTGCTGCAGCCGCGGCCGCAGCCGCCGCAGCTGCTGCTGCTGCCGCTGCCGGTGCGGGTGGACCCGTGCCGGTCGGCGGAGGACCAGGAGGCGTGGCGGGCACAGGAGGACCCGGCGGCTGCGGCCCCGGGGGCCCGGTCGGCGTGCAGAACCCTCTACAGGCCATGGCTTCGGCCGCGGCCTCGCTCACCCAGCTAAACAACATGGCGAACGGGCCCCTGCCCCCCCTCGGCAGCGGGCCCCAGGGCCCCCCGAATCTGCCCCCGCCACAGCCGGCTACGACGCCGACCCACGGTGGGCCCCCAACCCCCCATCAACCTGGGGTACCGGGGCCTCATCTAAACGGGGCCTCACCCAGCCCTCACCCGATGCCGCATGGCATGATGAGCGGTTCGCCTCACGCAGCCCACCCCGGTCACATGGCCGGTGGTGGTCCCTCGCCACATCCGCACCATCCGGGGCCCCACATGGTCGGCTCGCCGCATCCGGGCCCGCATATGGGACCAGGTGGCATGATGGGCCCGGGTGGAATGCAACCCCAAGTCGGGCCAAATATGTGCGGGCCCGGAGTGCCCCCTGGTGGTCCGATGGGACCTCATGGACCTCATCCACAAGGACCCGGTGGTGTGCCGGGTCAACCTCACATGCACAACGATCCGTTTTATTGTCCGCCGTTTGGATCTCCTTACTTCAGGTAAATTTTAGTGCCTATAGATAAGAAATATTATAAGTTTATAAACGTGTATTTTTATAAACTAAACAGAACTTGAAAATATTTTCTTGGCATTCGTTTACTTTAATTCAAGGAATATCTCTAACTAACGTAATAATAGAATAAAACGTCATTGAAAATAACGTCTTTATATCACCTGTTTATACCAAGGTTACGTTATCTTGCGATAAGATCGATAAAAAAGAAAAAGAAAAAAAGACAATAGACAAATGACAAGTCGAACGAAAATATATGTGTATATTTCTCAAAGAATTGTACGTAGAGATTCGATAAACTTACACGTGATAACAGAGAGTGAGAGAAATATACACACCATCGCAAGTTAAATCGAACATACAATACACTTGTCGAATGTAGGTACACATACAACCTCTCTTTTCCTCTTTTAAAATCACGCGCGTGCGCGTTCACTACACTACACTCGACTCAAATCAAACTTGGACTCAATGCTAATGCGCTTGTCGTCGGGACTATTTATCACCGGCCGATCATTTATTGCGCTAAAGAAAGCGCACCGGAACGTTATATTCCTTGAGCCTTCGCTACTACTACTATTCTATCCTCCTTCTCCTACTCGCGCCTCATAAATCACAGAGTCGCACTGCTGCAGAGAGAGAAAGAAAGAAAGAAAGAGCACATTACGTATGCGCGTTCTCTCTCTTTTTTGTGCTAAACTTTATAACGCCAAGCTCTTCTTCTTCTTCTTCTTTATACATACTTGGTAGTAGTGTCTTGGAAATCTAAATTTGCGTTGAGGAAGAGAGAAAGGATTGGTTTTAAAGGCTGAATGTAAAGCTGCGGTCGTTGGTTAGAATGTGACTTATTTTTGTCGGTTTTGATGACAATGCGCGTGACTGAATGTTTGGGTTGTTCTCTTTGTTACCTTTTTTTTATGGGGGGATCATTAAAATAGTTGTCTTGGCAAGTGCGTTTTTTTTTTATTTCTCGTAAAAAAAAAGTACAGTTAGGTCCAAGAGATTTTGGGATGATGTGATTGGTTGGTGAGAGAGAGAGAAAGAGAGGTTGATGTGCGAATTTTTTCATTGAAATATTAAAGTGAGAATTTTTTTTTTAAAAGATCATATTGTGAGAAAAGATTAAAGCCTGAAATTTAGTGATTTGAATTTTTTGATATTCAATTGTTATTGCTTGTATTTTTAATAAATTTAATTAATAAATTTTAAAATAATTTTTTAGAATTTCAATTTTTTTTGGCTGCATTAAAATAAAATTTTGTTGAATTTATATAAGAAATGCTATAAATTACATCTACAGTTTGAAAATGATTTTTTAGTATGTCAATCTCCTGACCCAGAGTATTCCTTCTTCGCTATAAACTCTTTTCTGCTCCTGCGTACTAACAGTACACCCTGGGATTCCGTTATTGAGTTCGCGCCAGAGTTTCCTTCGACTATGGTAAAGGAGTACACACGGAGGTCCGACCCAAAATCAAATTCTTGTCTTTTTTTTTTTTTTTTTTGCTGAACCTATTAACATTGTTTTCGAATACCGTAAAAGTAACAGAACTGTGTAAAAAAATTTTATTTTTTTTTCAATATAAATAAAACTTAATTGATCATTTTCTTAACCTTACGAATAAAAATATTCAGCTTTTAGAAATAAATAAAAATTATATGCTTAATCATCATCTATAACAAGAAAACATATAAATATAAAATATAAATCACATAAAATTCATATAAAAATGTATTTTTAACATCGTCTTCATAAATTATTTTCCTCATTAATAAATTTGTAACACACAAGGTGTTAAAGCAGTTGTTTATATCCCATTCATGTTTCTTTTCTCTAATAGGATTTCAACTCTTAAAATCCCTTATTACATAACTTATCACATTAGTTCACTCAAGCATTCTCACCTTATCTTATTCTTTACAAAGTAATATTTTCCTTTCAAAACATAAAACACCTAATCGGATCAAAGAGGGATAGAAGTCATGCATTTTTATTTATTTTTTTTTACATATATGTATTTGTATTATCATTTATGTTTATATCTTTGAATGTGAGAAAAATAAAATAAAAACATATAATGGGTAATGTTATGACAGCTGTTATCGTAATCTCCTTTGCAATTTTTAACAATTCGCAAATTTTGACTTATACTATTATACAGACAGCAAGTCGTCGTATAGTATAGCTAGCTAACACTCAACCTTTTCTATAACCTGTAAGAACAGGTGAGATGTAAAATGGTCTCTAACCATGTGTCCCTGAATTTCATGTGTCATTTTTTTTTCAACTCTGACTATTCTCCCTCCCAATTTCTTTTTTTTTAATCTTCCGTCTTCAAAAAAAAAATTATTTTTTTTTTGATCGCGTGTGCCACAGCTCAGGTAGGATACATATAAAGGTGGCGGTAAGTCTGCTCAATATCTCTCTCTCTCTCTTTTGAGAGAAATATCAGAGGCTACTCCTGTGGTCCCAGTTACGTCCTTGAATCCGGCCGGCGATCGGGACACGTATCTATCTATCTTTCTCTCTCTTTCTACGCAAAATAATTCATTCGTTCCCCTTCGATCTACTACTCGTCGGCGCAAGCTTCTCTTTTTTTTTTTCTTTTTATTTTATCTCTTCAGAGCGCTCAGTTCTCTCTCTCTCTCTCTCTCTCTCTCTCTCTCTCTCTCTCTCAACTCGTGCTGATTTCTCTCTATATCTCCAACTATAATACTCAGCTAGTTTTACGCTTGGATTCGCTAGATTCGAGGAAATAATTGGACTCGGCTAGCCGTTTTATGTTTTCTATTTTTTCTTATTTTTTTTTTTTACTATTTAAACTTTTATGAGGGTTATTTATGCGATGAGCGTATACGAATAATTTACCGGCTAAGATTTTGTGGTATACTATATAAGGATTATAGTGCAAACGTTATTATATATGTATAGTTATTTTATACGTTTGTGTAAAATTTATAAAAATTTTATTAAATATAGAAATATGAAAAATTCGAAATAATTGATTATCATCAACAAACTGTTAATTCGTGAGAAACTGTATATTTCGTTAAAAGCTAAAAATGTGTATCTGCAAAAATGGAAACTTGTCTAACTTACCTGCTATCGTTCAATTTTTTTTTTCTTTTTATACTTGACGATCGAACCGATCGACCTACGTGTATAGCTCTCGCTGGATTGCATGTCGATAATCGTAGCTGAAATTTTGCGCAACGTCGCGCGATCATATATATATATACAGACACACATATGCACATTTACAAGCTCAAAGCTTTCGAGGTCATATACGAGGGACGACGACGTTAGGTGCTCGTTTGCTCACAGTCACGCAGACTATCGTTTTCTTTCTTCATTCTTCGATTTATTTTTTATTATTTTTATCATTATTTTTTTTTATTTATCATTGTTTTATTAAAAATAATACTATAATGAACGTATTTTGCAAGCTTGCAACAAATAATTTTATTTTTGCGATTTTTACAATTTTATTTAATGACTATTTCCTTAAAATTTAATAACTAATCAATTCTACAATTAAACAACAATCGATTACTTACAAAAAAATTTTCAACACATAACTCTACTCTCACAAACAATGATGACGATTTTTAAAACGTTAAAAAGAAGCTTTTAGACGCAGGTGTGTGTGTATGTATATGTCGTTCTTGTTCCGGATTCGCAGGTGAAAAGAAGAAGAAGAAGGAAAAAGTCAAGATAGAAAGAAACAACGTGCAGGTGCTTTTTTACCCTACGCGAAACTTCCTTCCTTCGTTTTTTTTTTTTTTTTTTTTTTTTTTTTTTTTTACAGCGTAGCTAACGATCGTTCACTTTCGTTGTCTTGTACTAAGCATCGACTTTTCGGAGCTGCATATTTCTTCTTTTTTTTCCCAGGCTGTAAAGAAAGGATGCGCTTCGTAAGACGTTATGGAGCGCGAACTTGAAAAAGTAGATATTGCATATATATATATACGAGAAAAAAAAAGAGAATAGTGTCGTGAGCGGAAGGAAGTGAGACTGGTTTGTGTGGCTTTTACGTTCTGATAAAATCAGTAAATTCTTTTTTCTTTTTCTTTTTTAGTTAACGAGGGTTGGCTTTATTCTTTCATTTTAAATACTTGCAATTTATCAATTTTATCGTTTTAGATAAGTTGATTGGATATAGATTGTTGTATTACTTTGTTATCGATATATAGGTATTAATACTTTGTGTTTAAAGTGGTATTGTTAAATGTCAATATTAATTTATTTAAAAATTGTTCTAAGCAATTTTTTATATTACTTTCATCACCTTAAAAAGTATATTACTTAAATTTAAATACGATTGCATCTTCACATATTTCATTTATTCATAATACCTTTTTTATCAATCAGTCTGCTTGACACTTGGTTATTCGAGTAATCGCTTAAACTTCACATACGTTTATATTGTGAAAAAGAAGAAGAAGAAGTTTGTGTCGTATATGAGGTTTAATTCAACGTTATTAAACTATTCGCGACAAGTCTTATCTAATCGCTTGTAACGACGACGACGGTGTTTTGACTCTTCAATAAGATAAGAAGGACCTTGATCGTCTTAACGCGACAGTCAATTTAATGTTTAAAGGAAGAAGGTTGATGTTTTTAATATTGTGGCAAATTTTTATGTAATATTGAATAAGTTGTGCAATGACTTTTTTTTTATTGAAATATGTATAAATTAAGTAAATTACTTATTATGTAATTTGTTCGTTTATTGTCACAGTTAATCTTGTAAATCTATAGTTATTATTTACTTACACTTTGATACACAATAATTTTTAACTTTAGATAAAAAATAAAATTAACGTGGTTATTTTTTGTATTACTTACATAATTTAATCCTACGATAATCAACAGGAAAAGTTAGTTGCAAGACAATAGATAGTAATTATTGTATTACAAATTACCAGTGATATTACATGTGAGATGTTACGAGGTCGAAACAACGTTGGTATAAACTTGACTTAAGATGCTGAAAAGTTAGTGACCTTAACTCATAATAAGTCAAATCCTCAAGAGTTTGATTATCTTGAAAGTATTTATTTTTCAATTACTTAATTAATTGTCATTAGAGATTGTACAATTTTATATGAATAGCCCCTCAAAAAAAAAAAGTTTATTGGTGATATGTATTTATTGTTAAAGATTGTAATCTAGAATATTTAATCTATGAAAAATCTTTTAAAATGATAAAATCATAGTTTTCCTCAAAGTTTTCATAAAAATAATTGATACATATACGAAAAAATATATCAATTTCTTTTTAAAAGATATCAATCGTACACAAGTTTTTTCATCTAATCAAACTTCAGAAAGTGGCAGCATCTTATCTCTACATTTCTCATACTTACAACAAATGTGCAAATAATCTACTTTTGAATAATCTTAAACTGTTTGAAAATTTAGCCAAATTTTGAAAACAAAAAATTTCACAGAAACTACAAATAATATTTAATATTTATGTTACTTTCACACTAGCATGAAAAACAACTTCAAATTACAGAATAACAAAAAATATGTATTTTTTTTTCATTTACATCATTCCGTATTATTTTTCATTTTTTATATAATAACAGACCATCAACCATGAAAATTCTTAAATTTGCATCTCCTGCAACTTCTTAAAAAAAGTCATTTCAATTCCACTCAGATATAGAAAATAGTAACATTACGACAATAAGTGACCACAAAAAAAAAGGAAGGAAGGTATCGTCTTTTCGTCGTCACACTGTCGTATATATACCTATAGAACTAGAAATCTTTTGTCTTCTTCTTTTTAACTGTATACGCTCCTTTGCCCTGTACGCAGGTGCTGACAGCAGGTGTATATTTTTGCCGAAAACTTTCTCTACCGGTGCAGCAAACCTTAGGGACTACTGTATGCTTATGAATTTTAGTATTCGTTACCATTGGAATTGGATAAGTTGAAATATTATTTTATTTGAAAATAATATATAGATGATCAATTGAGTTTACTTTTCAAGAGTTTTTTTTTGATTTTATATTAATAGATGTAGTATATGCATTTTTTAATAACAGAATACAAAATTAATAATGAGATAGACATAGTTTGAATAAAATAAAATGTAGGTATGTACTGTCGCTGTATATTTAAAAAAAAATGCGTTGGCGTAAAAAATTATTGACCAGACTCAGGAGCTTCCATCGTGTTTGATATATAATTCTGAATTTACTCTCAACTCTGTCATAATATATCAATGAGTGAACATCCGCATTTTCAAAATGTACATAATGCAAACACACAACAATACGATTTAATATATCTTATTTAAAAAATGTACAATCACTTATAATTACAATTTAAATAATTTTTAAAAAATATCAAAAATTTCTCTCTTTTTTTTAGAAAAATTTCAATATCACAAATCTAAAACTCTTACTTCAGATCAGACTAAACTTAAAAAGAAAGACGACAAGCCGTCTGCGCATATTAGTCACATATGAGTACACGATCGTCGATAGGACTACCTCTTCGAACTCTCCGTATATACATATCCGCGATAATAAAATTATTGGTACTGTCGGATAACCGCAACGAGGTTATCGGCATCTCACTTACACTTGAGGATCTTTTTTTTTTTTTACTTCAGTTTAAAATTTGACAGCTTTTATATTTGTATCGTTTGAATTTTTTAGCTTTTATAAAATGTATCAAATTCTTTTGGATGCTTATATTCTTCAGAAAGCTCTGTTTACTTCCTTATCGACTGATGATAGTTTGTTAATTATCATTTTTTTTTTATGAGTCAGAGATTAATGAAGGGCATGTAGAGTTTGTTGGTTTTTGTATTCTTCGATTGTTTTTTATAAACTCTCTGGGAACTTATGATGATTTGTTGACTTTTTCATTCAAAAATATTTATATATTTTTCGATACGAGCTATTATTTTTGTTTTTAAATAGAAAACAAGTGGATGAAATATTATCTTACTTGTGTGCTATTGTTTCTCTCGTGACTTGTTGATAAGGGCTTAGGTAATATCTAATCCGTTAAATAGAAAAAAAATCAATAATATCATTATATATCTATAAAAAATGATAAAAATCTTATCGATATCAATGTACGAGATAATCGTATATATACTGTATGTACAGCGCAAATAAAGATGTTTTACTGATTCGTTCAATCTAACCGCGCAATAACAAGATGTGCTGTACGAAAAAATATATTTTTTTAATAAAAATTATATTTTGAAAAAACACGATACAGAATAATATTTTGAGAATAAGACATAAACAACTCTAATATTATTTTATACTAATCCAACGATATACCAATAATTATAAAAATAATCCTTGCAAAATTAACGAGTTCAAAAATCGCAACACTATACTACGCATGGTAACGCCTCTGTTATAATCTCAGTGCACTTTTTTCTCTCTTGTACAAGCTTCTCGTCACAGTCGTTTCTCCATGAACGGAGTCCAACCGCCCACTATATATATGTAGTATCCTTTTACTCGAATGATCTGTGTCTCTGCATTCCCTGTGGTAAAGTGACATGGTAGGCGGACGTGATCTTTACACTTTACACGTCCTTCTTGACGTATTAGTTCTCAAACTCATCTCAATTTTTTTTCTTTTAACTTTTATTATGTTACTACGATTTAATTTTATTATTATTTTTTTTTTTAATTTAGAGAAATAGATTTCGTTAAATTTATTGATTTCTGATTTTTTGATATCTTTTATGTAAAATTGCAAAAATAGATTATTTTGCAATATATTGATTTCAAAATAATAATTCTAATTTTATCAATAATCTTATTTTATATTTTCAAGCTCTATTGATTTTTACAATTAAACTAAATTTAAAAATAAATAAAGTCTCAGGACATTGACTTCAAATCATCCATAAAATAAAATTCTAATTTTACTCACGTACCTACTAAATTTTAAAAAAAAATACTAATATGTACAAAAATAATCTAGAATTAACAAATAACCACCAAAAATTAATGTATTTTACATAGTTTTTACGTATAAAGTTGTACATATACACAAAACGTCAGAAACATACCGGTCACTATATACATGTACTCTATATATAAATGTTAGAAAATTAGCAATTCGAGAAGCATGCGAGTGCATTACACTGTACAATTTAGTTTTCGAAACTATACTGGAACTCGGTAACCAAATGGATCTACTCTCTTTCTCTTTCTGTACTCTAAAGCATACACACACATACATACAACACTACAAAACTTTCTCTCAAAAGCACGTGTGAAATTTCAAAACTACTTCGAATTCGCTCTGGCTCTGAGCAAAGAACTTCAATTAGCACACACGACGAAATGAAATTTTAACTTTTGTATATATAGATCTGTAAAAAAATTCTCAATTGAAATTCATAAAAAAAAAAGTATAAAGAAAAAAAATTAATTAATTATAAACTTATATTTATATTCCTTTTTTTTTTAATTTTTTATTCATAAAATCAAAATAGCAAAAGCATCAATTTTTTTTAATCTACTTTTATCATACAAATTCAAATTGACAAATACCAATTGCATCACTAAGCATTCAAGATCACCAAAGTACTAAAAAGAAAAGAGAAAGAGAAGAAGCTAAGAAAACACATACACACATACTTTGAATCTCTTGAATAAAACAGGAGCTTTACCGCTAATTATCGATGCTTTTTCTCATCCAAGCTAATTGTCTTTACCACCATCGTGGCTTAACTTTTAAATTCATGTCTCTTCATTCACAATCAAGTCCTCTTTCTGCTCCCTTACTCAATTCTTTTTTTTTTCATAGAATAATTTATACTCACATTCTTTCTCTTCTTCTTACTCACATCTTTAATTTCTTTTACTTTTTGATCGATTAGTCAAATCTTAATTTATAGCTTTTCGCGTTTTGTTTTCGCGAATTTTTATACACCAGCAGTGGTGGTTTTCAACTTGCAATATTTTTCTTTTTGGTTCCATAGTTATACAGGTAGCAGGTAGTCATGTCTATATCTGAAATTGGATCGGTATATTGGAGAACGTTGAGTATACTAGTACATGTCGATGCTTTATCGATTTACGTATAAATCATCGGATGTAGTACCTACATAGTCCAATTTCACACTATTTTTTTTTTTCTTTTGAAAAATTCGCATTTAACTTTTTACACATTTCATTCCACTTCTTCAATGTTCAATGAGATTAAACACCTTACACTCACTGTAGCAGTCAATAACCCTTTTGTAATTCTCAGTATCAACGCTTGGCTCATTAAATCGATAAGAATCAAAGAATCTACCATACATACATATAAGACTCCAGGATCAATTGCAAAAGCAGGTTTTGTGCATGGAGGCCTTTTTAAAAATCTGTTGTTTCTGCTACCAACTAAGAATATATATTCAAATCATTGACACACAGGCACACGTAAAGACACACATCAACCTTATACCACAAGAGAATAAATACTCTTACCTATATGTATATTTTCCTCATCTATAAATAAAAACAATATAAGGATTAAGCTATAGTAAGAGAACATCAGCATTATATCCGTTTCGTCCTCAGTGCGCGTGACCCCAACATGATCATGATGATGATGATGATGAGGAGGTAAAAGGAAGCCCCTACCCCTATATCATGCCTTGCATTCCGTGCGGGGAGTCTCTTTTCCTCTCGTTTTAGCTTCACTCTCTTGGTCCTTGCGCGTGTATATAAGCTATAGTATAGTGCTCATGTTAGTATGAGAGTCAGCAGCAGCAGCACCAGAGAACTATATACCTGCGCGCGCCTATATATCGGGTATACGTCTTCCTTCTTATATGCTCTCTCTCTCTCTTTCTCAGAGCCCCTATTATATCTCTTGCCATGTACTCTCTTTCTCTCTTTTTCTCTCTGAGACCTCAGTATCCGATACCTACCTGTGCCTTTCTTGTATATATACTTCTCTTTCTTTTTCGTGGGCGAGTCTTTGCTATCGGTAGCGCGCTCGTTCAGACAGTGGTGCTCAGTTTTGTATGTAGGTATATGATGTTTGCTTTTTTGTATAGGTAAATTATTCGACCGACTTTTAATTTTCGTATGATATTAAATTGAAGTTTTGTTTTTAAAGTTTAATTTATTATTGGAAGAATGTTTTATCTGAGAATTTTGTCACTTTTCTTTTTATTATTTTTTTTTTTAATGATTACGTTTTAGGGGGGGTTGTAATTTAGAAGAAGTTTAATCTATATGGAAACAAGATCTTGTTTGAAAGTATCTGTAACACAGTTTACTTTGACACCCATTTCTTTTTTTTTTGTATGTAAGTGCTTGATATTCTTGTGCAAGCGTGTAAAATCAATGTTTTATATGTAAGTTGTAAAAGAAAGATAGAAAGGAAAAAAAAACTTGTCTTGTTGGTTGGTAATTTGAGGCAAAATCGAAGAGTCACGAACGGTCAAAAAGTGCAAGCTGTTAACCGGTCTAGACGTAGAAAAAAAAAATAAAAAAATATATAAATCAAGTTGTAGCGATAACGGGACGATTATGTACATATATATTTTAGACTATTTACATCAATGAATTTTTTGTTTAAAAATTTATATTATAAAAATATCCAAATAGTTTATCCTATTCCTATACTTCAAAAAATTTTCTAATATATTGTCAAATACATATATTAAAATCCACTCAACAATGCATTTATAACACTCAAAAAAAAAATTTTTTTTAAAAATAAACAAAAATCAGTGCTCATCCAAACATCAAGTCAAAAAATCAATTCTCTTCATAACGATATAGCTATATATACAACGCGTATAAGTTTGTACGTAAGGTAGAAATGAGAACCGTTTGCGCTATTCGCCGTTGAAGCGATACCTTCACTATACATACATACAACATCTCTACACATATACACACTACACACACACACACACACACACACACACACACACACACACACACAGACATACAGAAACAGGCAGACAGAAAGTCAGGGCTCCCTCACTCGCTTGCTCGCTCGCTCGGTATATATACTCTCCCGCGTTCTTCGCTCTCTCAAGGCCGCGCCTCGGATCCTCTCTCGTTTGTGAACGTCTCCCTCACTACACCGTGTATCTTTCTTCTCTCTTCTCTCGAACGCGTTTCCCCCTTTTTTTTCTTTCTATCTCTTTCTTTTACCTACGCTGTACACCTTGGTTCTTCTCTTGGGTCGAACACGCAGACACACTCACACATACATTTATTGGTGGCTGTGAAGATGTGAGAGTGTGTAAAGGTATATATGAAGGAAGAGAAGATAATATAGCAAGAAGAGAGAATTTTTTGAACTGAGATATATACTATATTCTGAGATGTTGAGTGTGTATGAGAATATCTGAAAGGTATTAACTAAGACTTTAAAAAGTGTAGATTGTGATATTTTTGGGATGTATATGATTTTAGGAATTTTATTTTATAATGATGTTGGGATACTATTGATTGATTTGTTAAGTGTAAGAATAAAGTATAGGATATTTTTGATCGTACGTTTACTTGTCTCGTTTTTAGAACAATAAATTAGTATGGGTTTAATGAAATGCTAATAAGAGCAGGATTTAATAGTATTAAGTTATTCTTACTCACTTATATAGAATAAATATTGAAATACATTTGCTAAAGTAAAATTTATTACCTTATTATTGATAAGTCAATTAATGGTCTAAATAATGCAATTGTATTATTAAGAAAACTAATTTTTTTTACACACAAATTACATTCTTAACATAATTCATTGAAAGTAATTAATTTATTCAAAATCTCATTACAATAACCAAAAATTTCTAAAACAAATCTCTTTCATCCTTTCTTACCCCCTCAACAAAAAAAAAACACGTGTAAAACTTTTAACTGATATAGCACAAATTCCTCAAAATAACAGCATCGAAGAAAAACGATGTTAAAATCCACTTGCGAATTCAAATCACCTATGTTTTTCCCCGCGTCAAGCGGTCTACTACTACTACCGATCGACGAGAGAAGAAAATTTACATGCGTGTCGAGTTAACCGCATCATTCCCTCTTACATGTAATATACATATACATACTCACAAATCGCCAAGACACGTTGTGCATCAGCGTTTCTTTTTGCTTTACGAAAGGCTTTTTATCTTCTCTAACCATAACTCGTTTTTTAACTTTCCATTCAAGAAACGTCAATCTTCTTTTAGAGCTTCTGTGATTTTTAAAATTCTTTAAGCTTAGAATTGAATTCTTTGTTGTTGTTGTTTTTTTTTTCTTTTAAAGGGATATAAAAGTCGTGTTTATATGATGTTGTGAAGATGATTTAAATGATCTGACTTTCTGTTTACAAACATAAATATCGTTATTTTTTTATATTTTTTTATGGTTTATGCAGATAATTTTTTTTAACTGTTATACCCTGTAATAATAAGTAATTAAGAACAAACAAGTGCATTGTAAGAACATCAGTATATAACAAGACAAAAAAATCTTTGCAAACTATATATTTACATTAAGCATTCTAATGACTCAATAAAAGTCTATCTTTTTTTTCTCTTTTACCTGTGACTTCAATGTGTCACGAAAAAAAAAAACTGAGACAATGAGTACAATAAAAAAGTACGCGCCTCTTACGTTGTAAGTAAAGAAGAAGAGGATGACAATATGATTCGGTAAAAATTTTAATGGCGTAGAGTCTAAGTATGTTCATAGTTTTGAGAATTGCATCTATTGTTGTGGTGCAGTATCGGTGCCTTAGGATTGTGTAAAAAATTTCTTTTTTGATTTATCTAATACTCTAATTTTAATAATTTTTATGTCTCCAACTATGGTGTATACGAAATTTTTGTCTTAATTAAAAGTAGATTGATCACGAAAAAAAAACTCAACATTTGAGACTTTATCAGGCCATTGTTAATAATTATAAAGCCATTTTTACATTCTATTGAGCGTATATCGGCATGTAAATGTTCACGCAATGGCTCAGTCAGCGATCGCCAGAAATCGAACCCATGACCTACAGATTCCGAAACCAGTTCACTCTACCGACTAAGCCATTTCAGACCCTTACTATCAATACTTCCATACTTTATCTACTAAAGCTTGTGATGCTTTCTATCTAAAAAAACAATCCACGATCAAAAATATGCTGCAACTTCTTACTTCCTTTTCTTCTCAAACAATACTTTTTTCAATTTTTATATTCGCAAATTTTATTGTTTTCTTCGTGTCTTTATAGATTGAAAATATCAATTTTATTTCGAACTTCATATTATTTTATATCATATTTTTTTTATTTATCAAACGATACTTTTGAAGCGTTCAAAAAAAAATGTAACAATTTGTAATCTTATCTGTGGATCAGTGAGATTAACATTGATATGTTACGTAAACACATATTGATAATTTAAAAAAAAAAAATTTTTTTCAATATCACATAAATCTATACTTTGAAAAAAAAACTTTATATATTAAAAAAATCAAAAGATATTTAGGTTTTGTTTGAAAACATTTCCTACACATACATTAATATTCTACAAAACTAACATATAGTAAAACACAACGATATATGTCTCTCCTCAGAATTGATTTAAATAGAATCGCCAAAATATAAATCATTCCGGTTATTCCCTTTGTTTGACAGTCACGCAGCTTACTCTATCACATATTATACACACACACAAACTAGTCATTTCCATGTCCATCTCTATCTCATCCCCCGCTTGCTGTCTTTTTATAAATCCTAACAGCATCTTTCTATCGCCTACAAGTTAAACTCCCCCGTCATTTTTATAATTCCCTCTATATATCCCATCCTCTCCCTTTTTTCTTTTTGGTCTTCCTTTTTCGTTCACTCCTACGTTTCCCGGAGGCTTTTTATAGAATAATAACTCACACATATACATACATACATACATACGTTTTCACGTATAATACCACAAACGTTAGAAACTCAATGGTCCGGAACTTACACGTGGTGAAAAAAGAAAAAGAGGGATGACTTCTTAAATTTTCAAAACTTTTCTTTTTTCAACCACGTGTCTGTCTATCTGTCTATCTATATCTGTGTATATATGTCAAAAGCTTTTATGTATACGAATGGGAGAGTTAAAAAAAGAGCAATAGCTTCTGTTTTAAATTTATCTCTATCAAAACAAAGCTTTCATGAGCTTTTTTTTTTTTAAATATAAACTAACATGGATGTTACTTGTTTGGTATATGTAGCTTCGTACACAAGTATATATATATTTAGAGTTATATCGACAAATCTTAATTTCTATCCTAAGATATTCGTCATTCTGGTTTAGTACCAGAGACTAGAAAGTCGTTCGCTCACCCTCTTACTATATAGCTATAAATAAGCTTATGCTATTTTTATATCGAATAATCTATCTTTCTTTCGATTTCATCCACATCTAACTTATTCTATGAATTATCTAAAAAAAATCATGTCTAAGGGTCCAATATCGATCGACCATACACAATCAACCATATCATTATCAACATTTTTCTCTGATTCTTCACTAATAAAATTACACTTCGATTATCAACAACACACAAAATTGACAATCTTTTAACTCGTACCATATTTTCCAAGAACTTCCAGCCCATATTTTCTTTTCATATAACGTGCAATAAATAGAATCCAGAAAATAAAAAAAAAAAAAGAAGAAGGAGGGGTTTGTCTCTTCGTGGAAAAGTAAAATTTAGCAAGTAGTATAGGTCGTTTGCAATTCTCTCGTGCAAAAGTGTAATCGCTTCGCTCAGCTGTAATTTTGCGCGCAAGCGCGCAATTTTCAAACTACGATTTTGAGCACTACACACACATACATACATAATAAGTCGTCATCTAAGTTGTTGTTGTTGTTGAAGGGACGCAAGAGAATTGGAAGCATTTTTTCTTTCTCTCTATTCCCACGGGAGAGAGAGAGTCTCTTTCCTACAGTATGGTATTCCCACGTGTTTTCTCGCACACTCTTATTTTTTTTCTTTCTTAACCGCAATGCGTAAATATACGTGTAGGTAGGTATATTTCATAATTTGTTAGTGTGTGTGTGCATTGCGCAATATTGTAGTATCTTCGTGTTTTGTTGTAACTCAATTTTTTTTTTTTTTTTTGAGTTTATGAAAATGAATCTAAAATGCTATGTTTTAATGAAATCTAATTAATTTTGGCCTTTTTTTTACTTTATTTACTATTTTAAATTTAATTTGAATGGCAATTTGGCATTTGAATTTTCCACATTCAAACTAACCCGTGTCTTTCTAATTCTTTTGATGCAAGAAAATGCATGAAAATGCTTGTATTATCTTCCCAGAACAGCAATTGGTCACTGGATTCCATTATTTACTTACATACAACTAATTCTATTATTTAGACCAATGATACACTGTACTACTATTATTGTCTTCCAAAATCAATGAATATGTTCGACTGCATTAGTATATATACTTTACAATAACATGGGTATAACTAAGTTAAGTAAAAAGCACGTAATTCCATACATAGATTCTCTATGTACTTTTAGTTTGATTTATTGTAGTCTAGATTAATTTGTAGCTTACAAGTAAATTTTTAAATAAAAATACATGCCAAATTATAATTTAAAAAAATTTAAAACAATTAATCAACAAAGTAAAAAATTTCCAAAATATAAAATACACATTTGAACCAATCAAATTTTCAAACATACATACAATACATATATCCGATCTTGCATACATAATACAATAAAATACACATAGCATCGATACATACATTTCCAAATACCAGAGAGTACTGTCAATAAGATACATCCTCCTCTCTTGTAAGCGCATCTCTGTATATCGAGAAACCTGTGAATTCGAGTAAAGGGTTAAATCCATTGAGACCATATCTCCGCATATATATACACATATAGCAATCGATGGTCACGTATAGTATCATACATACATACATACATAGATACCAACATACATATAGTAGTATGCGCTCATGGACCAACATTAATAATCGGGTCTTGCTTGCTTCCCTTAGTTTGGCTTCGTGCAGCATTATACAGGTATATATACAGCATCCTTAAATCCAATGAAGCAAGAGAGAGAGAGAGAGAGAGAGAGCTCTCCCTGCCTGCATTAATGCTCTCGCTGTCGCGCCACTGCTCATATCTCATTTATGCTTCGACGCTGTTATATGTAACTTTGCTTGGCTTGTGTAAGTGTGTGTGTATGTCTTCCTGCTTCTCTCTCTCTCTCTCTCTTGTTTTGGTGTTGGGTGAAGATCGATATAGAGAGATGTGTCCGTTGAGAGACTACAACGACGTCCTTGTCGTTCTTGTTGTTACTTGGGATATGTTGCCGTAAGGATTGAATGAATCTTCAATGAATTAATCTGGTTGATGTAATTGAACGAGAGTATGAGAAAAAGAGTTTGGATTTTTTTTTTTTTTTTGGTGTGGTGTGTTTTGGAATTAGTATTAATGTGTATTTACTTTTGATGAGGTGGTTTTATTTTTTGATCTTGGGATGATTTAAGTTTTTTCTTTTTTTTTGTTGGGTTTGTGATTTAGTGAAGAAGGAAAAAGGGTATGGTTAAAGATGGTGTGATAAACTTTGAGATGATAGGACAGGGGTCAATGACACGTGTGAAAGATTTAGTTGAATAAAAAAATGAAGAAAATTCTGATCAGACAGGTGTTTTAATATTTATATTGTGGTTTTCATATTTAGCTGCAACCCTTTGAATTGTTGTAAATTAAATGTTATCGTACTGAACTTATTTTTTTTTTTTTTATTTGAAAACAATAATACAAACATTGTCTATTATTCTTCACTAAATTTATACTTTAGTTAAAATAAACATTCTTTTTTTTCTCCTTTTTATTTATTATATTAGATTCTCTTATATAAACAATAAGAAAATCGATAAATATTTGTATATTTATTAAATCAATGGATATATATTTTATGTCAATATTTTTATTAATTTGTAAGTTGATAAATCATTTATATGGTATTGTTATTTGTCATTTTTATTGCAGTAGACAAATACTGTTTTACTTTCTACGAGATCACAATAAATCTTGAATCACGATTAATTTACAATATTTTTTTTTTTATGTAATATTTGTTCAAAATTAGTGGTATCGAAAAGTGATTTATTTGGTAGGTTTCTGTAATAATATATGACTTTCAATAAAGATTATTTTTCAATTCTTATTAACAATATTGTCGAAATGATTTATACACAAGAATTAATATGAGCTTAGGTAGATATATTTAAAATTTAAATATACATTTTTAACATAAGCCTATTATTAATTTATGTAAAATATTATTTTTTATCTTAAAATTATTGTACTTGTTAAACATAATTTAATATTTAAAAAAATATATATAGTTATAAAATTACAATTATTTATAATAATAGTTAATAATTATTTTCAAATATAGTTTTACAGTAATTTAAAAGACTTTCTAGTTTCAAGCTATAGACTTGAGGTATACGCACAATCGCTTTACGATACGTTACTCGACCACATTAAAACAAAAAAAAAAAAAAAAAAAAAAAAATGAAAAACGATAACAGTATCAGTATGTTATCACTTTTAAATGTTCGTTTCACGTGTGAGTAACGTAACTTCGCACTTAAATAGAATTTAAAACCTTTCCAATCGCAAATGTAAGTTAGCTACTCTCTTACCATTGTTATTATTATTTTTTATTAATTTTATTGTATTTTTGTATTATTTATTTCAATAAATAAAATCAAACTAAATTTTTTGTCAGTAATTGGATATTTTATAATATGGAAATATAAAAGTGTTCAATACAATCAGATTTGAATTTTACATGAATTATTCTCGTTATTAAATCCCTTGTCTCCACCTGATGATCTCAAATGGTATAAATATTAAATTTTACCAACACTATCTATTTGTTATAAAAAATTAATTGCAAATATATCACAATTATTACAATTGTAAAACTAAACAAATTACCGATATTAAAATAAAAAACTGTACACTCTTATATTAAAAAAAAAAAAACATACTTCACCGATACAGTGCAAACTTTCTGCGCAATAATAATCGCACATGCTTTATCACATATCTACGTCATATACAAGTCTTGAAAATTGTCGTTCGCACGTGTCGATTTAGCAAAGAACTACACTATACGTAACGATATACATGCCACAAAATATGCACATAAAACTATATCTCTAAGTAGTTTTTTACAAGTCATCCTATCTTATGCACCTATAATCATATGGTATACTCATAGAAGAAAAAAAAAACGCACTGTTTTTACATGAATACTATACTTTAGAGTATTACCTATAGCGGAAAATCAAACTATACCGCAATGCATTATAAAATAAGGAAGACCAATACAGTTAAGGTGACTATCACTTTGTTCATATACAGAAAAATCATCAGAAGCGATTAAGAAATGTATGAAACAGCGGGACTCAATATGCATTGTATAGTGAACAAACTTTTAAAAATATATATATATGCAAGGTGAGGTCGTGGTATTTGAGGCCGAGTGTGTCGTAACCGCGATGACCACCGTCACCGCTACGACGTTATATTTTGTCGTTTAGTCGTGGTAGGATACTACATGTATAAATGTCTATGATATGTTGAAGCTGAGATTTTTTTTTGAAAATGATATTGCGGTTGAGATATAGGCGTTTAAGTGGTGGTGAAGATGGTTTAACCGTTAGATTTTCATGTGAAAATTGTGAACTGAAATTTGTGTTTTTTTTTTTTTTTAATTTTAGACCGAGAATTTAATTATTGTGGATTGATAAGATTTTGATTTTTATATGATTTATGATATTTTTGAAAATTAAATGTTTATTTACTTATAATTTTCAAAAATTAATTACGAAAAGTTGTAAATGATAAATTACATTATGTTTTAAAAAAGTAAAAAAAGGAACAATTTTCATTACGTTTAATATTTTTTTTTTATTTTTACAAGTGTCTTAATAATATTAATACACAACACAAAATAATAAACGCTTACAAATAATCAACTATCACTTACTGGAACGTTATATATATATATATATATATATATATATATATATATATATATATATAGATAAGCAAAAAAATATATACACAACACCGATAATACTTTTAGACAGTCACA
>JAPYZE010001445.1:0-22859 GCA_030522805.1 Leptomastidea abnormis | reverse complement strand
TGATGATAGATATCTCAAAAACAAAAAGGCGTTAGACCTTAGGACTTGGGATTCTTTCATTATATGTCAAAAGGACCCAGTATACCAAGTTTCATCAAAGTCCATGACCCGCATACCTGACTGCCTCCTTGTTAGAAGTGACTTGAAAATTACTAATATATAAAGTTTTTTGAAAGAATAAGAAATTTCCAACAAAAAAGCATTTTATCAATTATTCGCTGAAATGCGTCCTTCTTTGTCAAAATTAAGGAAAAAAAATGAAAAATTGCTCAAATTTTCAATATTAGCACAGCGATAATTTTGAAAGTAAAACTCAAAAGAATCTGAAAAAATTCTGTTATGAGTTTTTTACATCCTAGAACACAATGCGCCAATAAAAAAGGGGATCAAAATATTTTTGCTCTAAGTTATTGTCAGAGAATCGTCGATATATATATATATATATATATATACAGCTGACAAAGTGTATACAGTCGATAATATGTACCAAAATCTATCTCTCTCAAGTGCGTCAATAAATAATCAAAGAAGAAAGTCGGAAGCGGTAATTCGATAATTGAATAATCTACCAGACATACCAATAAAATATAAGCAACCCTCATAAAAATTTAAAATGATCATTTGCATGAGATTTGGGATGCATTTACGCATGTGTAAGTTAAACTTGACGCTCGTATCGTCGATCACTTCTTATATCTATTGTATATTCTATAATGTGTCTTATAATAGAGTCTAATTATAAACCACGCGCTGGATTATGATTAACGGTAAAGTCATCGAAATGATAAAGAGAAAAATAAGAATGAGAGAAGGAAAAGGTGTGTAAATTAGTTTTGATTATACCGCATAGATTTTTGGAAATAATTTTATGATTTGAATTAAGCGCATTAAATATAGTATCATTAATAAAATTTTGCCTTAATTTGATATGATACACTTGCTTTAAGTTAGATGACTTTATGTTGCCCGCATACTCTTACTTTTATCTACGAATTATCAAAGTGTCAAATTTGCCGTTTAGGTGTGTGTGTGTGTAGTTTATTTATGTCTTGACTTTACGTTTTAGATGTCTCTTCTTTTTACGACTGTCAATGTTTATCAAAAATATATAATATAAGAAACAACATCGTTTTAGTTACTCAAGATTAAACAATCAATTAAACTTTAAAATAATTATAATATCTAAATATTTAATTAGTATTTTTCTTTCTTCTTTTTTAAAAAAAAATTTTTAGATTGTGCCAAAAAATGATATTCTTGTATTTATTTGTTTTTTTTTTTCGTATTGTATTCTAATTGTAATAAATAAATTTAGAATACATCCGTGCAATTTTTTAATATGTATTTCATTTTTCCATCTATATAGGGGAGATTGGGGCTATGTTGTAACCTTTTTTTTCATCTGCCTGTAACTTTTTTAATTTTTATATTTTTATTCAGGACAAAAAGGATCTTAAAGATATGCCCTTTAGCTACAAAATCTACTTTAAGTCAATTCCTTAAATGCAATGGTTAAGTTTTAAACTTGAATCTCGTAAAATACAAATTAAAATATAAATAGCCCCATATACAACGTAGCCCCAGTCTCCCCTAAGCGAATGTAAAAGAAAGTCTCGAAAATGATGCAACTTATAATAAAAATTGACATTGATATCGTTTTTCTTTTTTTCATTTAAATTCCACGCACGGATAATGATCGCGCAAGTATATCCCTATCAATGTATTTAAAAATAGACGTAAGCGCGTCAGTAATATCAAATGCTAAAATCTATTTTTAAAGCTAATCTTGATTATGCGCGCAACTTATCTAACAACTCGCCTTGCCAAGCAATTAGCGAATAGCATTAGCACACCTGGAAAGACGCAATGAGTAACCTTTTTCAGTATAACAGAGAACGGCCGTCACCTTTTCTCTGTTGTGATTTTATGATATAATGACGTGTGAAATTCGAAAATTAAAACTATTTCATTTTGATAATATAAATTGTACCTATATTTTTTTTATTCAATTGCGTTTTTTTTTATTGAGTATTTATTTTGTAAATGACTAGTCATTTATAAAGTACATCGCATTTACTTTTTTTTTATAGTACAAGTACTTGGTAATTCAACGGTATAAAATTAAATGCAAAATAATATAAATATAATAAAATAAAAAATAATCATCTGAAAACTGTGCCGTAATAGAAAGATAGTCATAAAAGAAATGTATTTAATAAATACTGCAAATCCTTTTTACAAAATTTGTAAAACTTGGAAAAAAAAAAATAAATAAATAATTAAATAAAAAATAAATTTATTTTTAAAAATTTTCAACTATTTAATGCTAATCAAAATAATACAATATTGAGTTTTGATTCAAATATTTTCAACTTTGCCACACTTTTCGCGATTTGCGAATTTGCTACCTTACCGGCACATGATAAGTCAAACTTTATAGACTTGCAAAAAAATGTAATAATTTAAAAATTTATAATATACCGTTTAAAAATCTTGAGTTTTTGATATAAAATAATTTAATAATGTTTTGTACAACATATGATTGATGATTTTAATTTTTCTAAACGTACACGTGCAAGCAATAAATAAATTCAAAATTAAAAATTATTTTTTACAAAAAATTTCCAATTAAAATTATTAATCAAAGTTATTAAAATAACGTTCGATCTTTTTCCGTATCAACTTATTTCACCAAAGTTCACGCAGCGGGAGGTCGAATTTTGTTTCCGGATCTAGCTTCACGTGGTATTATTTAAAGCTTCGCAATATATACCTATATATCTACATCTCTCCATAACAAACAAACGCCCATCTAAAAAATCAAGCTGTTGTTCTTTTCTATTTGTGCAGTTCTAGATTTTACAAGGTGCTCATTCATTATTACGAATTACGAGTGTGTTTAAAAAAGTGTAGTATAGATATATTTAAACACATGCTTACATATTTACACACAGCAACGTATAGTCTTCGGCTTTTAAGACTGTAAGTGTCAGTGTGGTTGTGAGATTAAAAAAAAAGAGAGGGGAGGGACCGCAGATAATGTATATATATAGTTATATATAATATGTGATACACTATATATATGTAGATCGCCGGCCTATTACGTAGCTCAAAAGCTCCAAGACTCCAGAGATTGGCGGGCCGGCCATAAACATTTAACATCGTGCACGATATCACTCATAATAGCTTACGTGCAATAGAATCTGCTAACTATTGCAGTGTTGATTTACAAAGCAACGAAGCCGACCTTATTATATGTACTGCATTTTATATACCCTACACTGCAACGTGAGCAAGAACGAGATAAAGACATATTATATATCCATTCAGTATTGTTATTTTTAAGTGCCGCCTCCGTCGAGTTATCGCGCAGTATAAGGTATAAAATAAATAGGTAACACGATTCCCAGAAAAAGCGTGAAATCAGCATTTTGATAGTGCGTGTGTGTGTTGGTTGGGTATAATAGGATGTTTATTACAAATATAGGGCTCCTAGTAGTAGGGCCTGAAATGTCCGGGGCGATTATAAGCAGCGTCAGTCTAAATCATCGCAACAACAACGACGGCTGCTGCTGCTGCTGCTGCAGTAATAACAACGACGACGAGGACGACAGTGAGGAAAAGCGAGTGGAGTTTGCGTGAACGTATAAAGGCCTAGCCGGCGTGTCGTCTTTGATTGCTTCCAAGTATCTACCGACCCTCTCTCACCTACTCTCTTTTCTCTCGTTACTACAATATACATTGCAAGTAATATATAGGTACAGTGTGTATGTACAGTTTCATTCTCTCCCGGCCGGCATAAAGTATAAGATAAGGAAAAGAGAAGCCGGCCTTTCTTTTTTACAATTTGCCGTGATATAATATTAGTACACGTTAGACTTGCACTGAGTAAACCGCACCCGCGCGAGCCTATATGCTCTTGACGAGGCACGGCCATGCGGCTATTGATTTTTCTCTTGGCCGTATTCGGTCGGATACTGGCTGCGCCAAAGTCTTATGATTACTGCATGGTCAGGGACTCCGGCTTCAATGCACAGTTTGATTTTCGAAAGCTCATTGGCCAGGACGATTATGTTATCAAACACAACGACAATGCTGAGCTTAGATTACAGCTCTGCAAGCCTCTTACCAAAGACTGTAATGATCAGGCTGGATTTTCTATTTGTCTGTCTAAACAGGGTCAGGAGATTGGTGTTGGTAAGGGATATGTTTATTATTATATTCATTGTTGCTGACTGATTGTTATTAGCTTAGTGATAAAGAAGGATGTTTTTTAAATTCTTTACAGGCCGTAATCCACCTGAAGTCATTAAAGAATTTGGAAAAATCATTTTCAAGTATACGGGTGAAGAGTGCCATGATGGAAAATATTACACTGCTAATATCAAGATGATCTGTGATTATGCATCAAATGGAGGAAGTGGCATTGAGCTTGCTGCTACCACATTGGTAATGTTGAATTTAGTGATTTGATAATATATTAATATGCATGAAGAATGACATTACAATTTTTATACTTAGAAAATTTTATAATAATTAAATTAATTATATTTTTACTTTCAAAGGATACAAGTGAATGTGAATATAATATTATTTGGAGAACTGATGCAGCTTGTTCTTCCAAAGAACAAATCAACTGTACATTAGATTATAATTCCAATCATTATGATCTCTCTAAATTAATCAATTATTCTGATAATTATGAAATTCCTATTAATGGATCATTGTCAATAATACTAAATGTATGCCATTCCATATTGTATGGTCCAAAAGCATGTTTTTCAACTAAAGGAGCTTGTTTATACAACAAGTTGGAAAAAAATAAGTAAGCTTTTTAAATTAAAAAAAGGTATTATTTTAATTACAATAACAATTCAAATGATTTTAGGATGAGCAAAAGTTTAGGAGAAATTAAAGACAGTCTTTATGCTGATCCTAAAACTAGTCACATAATGTTAACTTACGATGATGGATCAATATGTTCATCAAATAAAACAGATAGACGATACATAAAAACTTCAATTACATTTATTTGTGACTTAAGCATAACTGTATGTATAATATTTTTTGATTCTTTCATTTTGAATTTTAATTACCATTTAATTTATATTTTATTGTTCAGAAATCTTATCCAAAATATGAAGGAGGTATGGATTTATGCCATTACAATATTACATGGAGAACTCCATTAGCTTGTAGTGAAGAAGCTCTTCGTAATAAAACTTTAGATGAAGCAAGTAACAGTGCATGTAGTGTTAGAGATCCTGTAACAAACTATTTGTTTAACTTGACTGCTTTAATGAATAAGGAATTTAGTGTAAAACTATTTGCAACTAATGAAATATACAAATTTAGTATCTGTTCTCCCTTAAAAAACACTACATGTGATAAAGGATCTGGTAAATAAGTTAAATTGTGCTTAATTTTTATTTATTCTCACAAATAACTAGTAGATTAATTAGTAAAAAAATATTCATTAAAGGTGCTTGTTTATTGCACAAGAATGCATCTGGAGGCTTTGCAAATAACAGATTATTGTGGAAAGAGAATGGTCCATATTTGAATTATACAGATGGACACTCGTGTAACAGAAACCAAAGAAAAAGATACACAATAATTGAATTTGATTGTGGTGATAAGGATGATTTTGAAATTGATGAAGTAAATGATCTTTGTTATGAAGTTATTAAAATGAGTACAAATTTAGCTTGCAATAAAGAAGTAAGTAACAATAGAAAATTTGTTGTTATATTATAAATTATAAAAAAATTTTAATCTTTCAGAAAGGTGAATGTGCTACACCAAAAAACGAAATAAATTTAAGACCATTGATTCGTAAAAATGAAAATTATTTGACTCGCTACCGTAATATAGAGTTTTACATGAATATCTGCCAAGCTTTAATAAACAAAGATAATTTGGAAGATCACTGTAAGAGTGGTGCAGCTGCTTGTAAAGCAGTCATAGAAAAAGACAAAGTTATAAATACAATTGTAAGAATTTTAATTAAACAATTATATTTTATTTTTTTTTAATAAATTTGATAATCAATGTTTTGTTAATAGAATTTAGGATATCCTGATGATAGTCCTATCTTTATAAAAGAACACACTGCCCTTTTGTCTTATCGAAATGGCTCAATTTGCGAAGAGAATAATAAAAAGAGGATAGAAACAAAAATTTCATTTTTGTGTGATCCTTTTCTTTCAACTTTATTAAAAGGTGACCCAGAATTCATAAAATATGAAAATTGTACATATTATTTTGACTGGAAAACGAACGTTGTCTGTGGTAAAGTTGATGGAGTCTACAACCAAAATATTATAACTAACACATTAGAAGATAGATTAGATTTATCAGTATTAGCTATGGACAAAAATTCAGTATACCATGTATGTACAAGTGCATACATAAATGTTAAAGATTAAAAATTCATTTTTACTGTTTATAAAATAAATGACTGTTTATTTCAGGTTCAAAATAAAATAAGTAATAAAATGTACAAGATTTCTTTTGCCAACAATCAAAAATTTTGTAATGGAGCTCTTGTTTGTGATAATCAAATTAATTATGGTACCAAAGTTAGTGTTCTCTGGGATTATCCTCATAATCTCATTCGTCTTTCAATGACAGAAGGAAGCAAATGTAATGATGGCTCCCTAGCTCAATCAATAATTACTATTGTTTGTAATGAGGATTTATTTTCAGACGAGCCAGTTTTTTTGAGGGTAAATATGTATTATGAAAAATAAACAAAAAAATTTTCTTTTTTAAGTACCTATTGATGTAATAGAAACTGTGCTTCTAGGAAGAAACGTGTAAAGTAGAATTTGAATGGCATACCCACAAGATATGTAAATCTCTGGATCTAACTGACCAGACATTTGCCAGAATCACTACAACAAGTGGTAAAAATTTTTTTAAATTATTAAATAATGTTAAAAATAATATGTACAAATACTTTTGAACTTGATTAATTTTAGGTGGTGTAATGATTGGCATCGTACTTGTGATAGTCATAGCGTTGCTAGTTTTCTGCTGTATGCTTGATTCTACGAGGCGAGCGCGTTACCTAGATTTTGTAACAAATTCAACTTCTCGAAGTTGGGATCGCGTAAAATATTCCAGGGTATGTTTCAAGAGAACTCGTTCAACGTCCTCCATTCAGCTTACTGAGACTTGATTTTTATATTTTGCACATGTTTTTTTTATTTTTTGTATTGCTACTTTAAATACAATTTATGCATAAATTCCTACAATTAAGTTTTTGCTACATGTATAAAAAAAATTAGTATTAAATTTTTTTTACTTGTTTGTTAATGGATTTTCTACTTTGTTATGAAGTTGCTCAAAATATAAATATTTTATAAGAACGTTATTATAAATATTTTATGAAAAATGCATAAAATGTATGCTGAAAATAAACTAATTTATATAATCAGTATTCAGTATTGTGTAAGCTTTAAAAATCGTTAATTGACTCAAATTTAAATTTGTAACAAATTTTATACATTGTGAGTTTTTCCAAGTAGATGTAAGCAGAAATTTGAAAAATTTCTTTTATGACAGTATTTACTATATACGTGCCAAAGTACAAATTTTTTATAAAGTTCTTTGTATTCTAGAAGAGTGACACCCAAGTTGCAAGTTCAAAAATAAAGTTTGTTTAAAAGTAACGTTTTTATTTTTTTTTATTCCTTATAAACGCACTAATTTTATTGTTTTCGCACAACGTATGATTTATGAGTAACTTCAAAACTTTCCACGGTTATAATACTTAATAATTTTTAATTATTACAGGTAAATACAGTTGAAGAAGTACACTTACTGTTAAATGCTTCTGATCCAACTGTCATTGACTCTGATAGTGATGACGATCTCCTTGAAGCCTAACCAGTCTCTAAGAAAATCGAAATAATTTTTAATAAAAAAAACACTTTTAGTGCTTGTGATATTTTAATCACATTATATGGTAACATACTTTGAAAAAACGCCTTATAAAGTGAAATTCAGAAAGTACTGGTGAAACTTGTGTATATACAAATTTAAAAGTGTACAAAAGCTATTTTTTTGTGGATCATTGATAAGTTGTAATCGAATTTTTAACATTTTCATAAGCAGTCTAGTCACTTTATTTTAAAAAAAATATTAAACATTTTCCTAAATGTTTAATTTTGTCTTTAAATAATAGTTTTAGTTTGTGTTAGATTATTTAAAAAATTAATAACACTTAAATTTTTATGTACAATTCAAAAATATGTATTGTTATTGTCAATATTTAAGATTTAGCTTAAATTTATAGCAGTAATTTTTACGTTTGAAAAACTGTAGTAACGTGAAATGCTTATATAAGCTGAATAATATAAATTACATTCCCTTTTAAATTATAATGATGAAAATTAGATTTAAGAAAAATTTATATCACTCTTAATATTTATATAAAGTGTTTTAAAAATAAAAGGTAAAAAATTAGTTAATTTTTTTTTAAACTTAATTTTTATTTATTAATGAAATATATATTTCGTAGTTAATGTTACTTACTTTTTAGGCAATAAATAATATCCTAATTTTTATTTTTTTATTTCTTCACTTTAAAATAAAATAAAATTTTTGGATATAGGAAAAAATGTTTATTTTTATAACTATACATTATATATTATAATATATACAGCATTTCTGGTGGATAAAACATTTGTTGATTTGGTTAATCAACAAAAAAGTTACTTACAAAAGTGTAAATTATAAAAATTATATCTAATGAGTATAAAACTGGAAAATCGAAATGCTAACATAATGCTAAATTTTTCTATAACGTAATAATTTGTAAAGAATCTAAGACATGCATTTCAATAGATTTTTCATGAAACTGTTGGTAAAGTATTTAGAAACAAAAACTTAATGAGACAACATTTCTTACAGTGATTTCTTTAATTTATATTTAGATATACTGTAATTTTTAAAGAATTATCAATTTATTTATATACATTGAAAAAATAAACTATTTACAAAAATTTATTGATATTTAAATTATAAAAAAATTGTATATAATCTATTACAATTTTGAAACAGAACTAAATGATTAAAATTTTTTTAATTTCAAATAAAATGTTACTTGTGTAAGAGTGTAATAAAAAAAATTTGTATAATTAAAACTAAGTTTATCACACATCAAACAAATTTTTAATACGTTTACATTTAGTTTAACGTTAGTCTTAAGAATATATTTTAAAAGATATAAACTATTTATTTATCAATAAAATTAAGAATTTATTTTGATCTTAAAAATTTTGAATTTTTAAAAATGTTTTGAGATTAAAAATTTTTGAAAAACTAGTTCTTCAACAAAATTTGATTGTTAAAAATTCAGTCTATTTTAAAAAAGTTTGCAAAGTGAAGTTTGTTTATACTATAATTACGTATTAAATAACATTTACATTATTTAAAAAAGTCTATATAGCGATAAAAATTATGAATAATCACATTTATTATACTAAAAAAAAAACTAATTTAATCTTAAATATTTAAAATATTTATGGCATGATTAGGCATCTTTTTTGTAGGTGATGTTTTAATAAAAATATCTTGTATGGTTCAATATGTCTTTAGACATAGATATTTAAAAATATAAATATTTTTTTGTGTCATTCCCCACTTTTGTACGGCAAATTCTTAAAATTTTATCTTATTTCAACAAGAAACATCGTATTTAACTGTGATCTATACTTGCGCATTTGTATGATTATTTCAAAAAATTGCGATTTGCTCATTGTCTCATTCGAGCTTCTTTTATATAAATTTATATTTAAACTATTGTTACTATAAATCACATTTCTTAGAGTATATTACTCTGTTGAAATATTTGCATTTAACTATAATAGTATATTTCGACTCGTGTGGATAAGTCAGTTTTTTAAAAAATGACTTTCCCTCCTGTGTCGAACAATATTTTATTCCCATAGAGCCCTAAAAATCATTTCAAAGTTGCAATTTTTAGACTAGGGAATAAAAGATTGTTTTTATTAGGTAAATGCTAAAGCTCATATATTGCTAAAAAAAAAGAATTTACATCTTTTTAGTCACATCAACTCAGTCTTAAACCTAAAAAATCAACTAATTTAAACAAAAAAAAAAAATTGTCTCATCAATAAATGAAGCAATGGATTAACATTCAGACTCGTTTAAAATAAAAAAAAAAAAACTAGCAATTATTTTCAACAATTTTCTCGTTTTCAGTTGCAGGCGCGAGTAGTTTGGTTGAATCGTTGGGTTGGGCAGGAGGAATATTGGGCAACGGTATGTTTGTTGTACTGTTTTGTTGATTGTTAACCGGCAGATAAGCCAACTGATGCTCCGAAATCCGGGGTTTGCGCAATTTTGTCTTGTTGTTAAAATGCGGAAGCGCATATCTGAGTCTCTTCCAAAAATTAGGGTCATCCCATTTTAGGTAAGTGTTCATAGTCACAACGTTTTTGAACTCTGGATCAAGATCTTCAAGGCTTACTTCTCCGTACAGAATTATTATCAGACGAACTCTATCATCTTTAATAGCCTAGATTAAACAATTAATTAAGATGTTAAATTCGTTAATCAATTTATATATTTGAAAAAAAAAATAAATAAATAAATTCAATATTTACTTGTTCATGAGCAGTTCGAAATTCAATTTTTGCCCACTCACTTTCGAGGAAATTTTGTGACATCACAACAATCGTCCTTCTCGATTCCGCGACAGACATTGCTATTGAATTAGGTATCCATTCGCCTATAAAATAATAGAAATAATAAATTTAAAATCTATGTACATATGTAAAATGAAGAATTATGTATGGTAAATAATGTATATACATACCTGCAAGCCAATCCCTGTGATGAAGACAAAGCTTATACGGATCAGGACCACTCTCAAGCTTAGCTACAAGCTCGTTTGTAACGAAATTCTCGTCTTTATGTGAAAAACTAATAAACGCGTCGTACATTTTATTCTTGTCGATTTCCTCTTCGGTAACCCACGAGAGGCAAATTTTTTTTGAGTAAAGCCAAATTTTGAGGGAAGTCAGTTTTGTATAAATACAATAAGCGACTAACATACAAGTAAGTATAACAAGAGGTACAAGAGCAATACCTCCCAAAACCCAGCCAATTTTAATGAAGCATTTCTCACTGACGGTCGTATCGATAACTCGCCTACCATCATCTTCACAGCGTAGATCGTATAATCCAAAAACTGCAAGTCTCTTGTGTACTGTTGTGAGAAAGAAACGTTCCTCGCAATTGCATTTCCATTTATTACCATGGAGCGTGACATTGCGCAATTCGTCGTTGTCGTGGAGAACCTTAAGTACGGGCAGGTCAAGATGAGAGATCCTGTTGTCGTGAAGATAAAGCTCGCGCAGCGATGGGGAAAATACATCCGGATCGACGTAGGTTATGCTGTTGTTCGAGAGATCGAGAGTAGTGATGTTGAGAAGGTAAGACTGATTCAGAGCTGGTGTGCTGGTCAATAAATTCCCGGACATGTTGAGCTCGATCGACCAGTTTTGTTGATTGCCAATGTAAGGCGGGACCCATTCGAGTTTACGCTGGGAACAATCGACCGACAATACCCGCCTGCCTGGTAATCTCCAGCAGGTGCACTTGCCAGAACATACGTCATTGGTATCGTTTGAGTTTGATCGGCAACGGAGATCTTGGGACGGTATCGTGGATATGTCTGTACCCGCGAGTTCTTCGGGCGACGCGCAGTACATGTCTTCGGTTGTCACGCTGAGATAGGTGTAGACGATCGGATCCAGCTGATGCTCGAGGTATCGGAAAAAATCCAGGAGACGACAATCGCAGTGCAATGGATTATCTTCAAGTATTACCAAAGCGCTTTTACTTTTGTTCCAGTTGCTGGTGTAGTGATGGCGTACGAGTTTTTCCAAACCTTTCAAATCGATCGTTGATATGTTGTTACTTTTTAGATTTAATATTGAACCGTCGTTTAATAGCAGTTGGTTTATCTGCAACAAAAATAGTACACATCATAACGATTATAAAAATTTAAATTTGAATAATCGACAAAAAAAAAAAATAAATAAAATAATATGTTTATACCGAAATGTAGGTAATCTGATTGCCCTCGAGATTTAAATTTTTCATTTCGTTGCTTACTAAAAAGTCAGTGAATACTTTAGTTATTTTGTTGTAGGACAAATTTAGATCCTTCATGTGAATACACTCGGCTAACGAAGAAAACGGTTGTTGCAAATGGTTAAGCGTCAAGTGATTGTACGATAAATCCACAAATTGCAATTCTTTCAGATAATTACAAACGTTTGAATCTATAACGGTCAAATTATTTCGTGCCACTTGTAGTACTTTTAACTCAGATAAACCGTTTAACATGTTTCTAAAAGTAAAAAAAAGAATTATTGAATTAGGCAAAAATTGCATTCTATAAATAAATAAATAAATAGGTATAATAAAAAAAAAAAATTAGAAAACTCACGATGTAATATTGGTAAGTCGATTACTGTTAAGATAAAGCCTTTCCAGATTAACATTGGCGAATAAATTTTCAGGCAAGTAACTCATCAGATTTTCCGAGGCTCTGAAATCCTTGAGACTAGTTGTGCTTTCGAAAATACGCGGCGATAAATTATCAAGACTATTATTACTGACATTTAAGGCAGCCAATGACGTAGCGCCAAAAAATAAATCTGCAGGTAGACTAGTAAAGTTATTACTGGTAATCTCGACGTAAGCTAGAGTCGTTAAATTGCTGAAGAAACCAGGTGGTAGGGATTGCAATTGATCATTGCGATTGTGATTCAGTCTGACGCTTCTTAATTTACTTGGCTTTATATGACTTAGCAAGTCCGGGTGGAGAGACGCGAACTCGTTCTGGCTGAGATTTAATTTCTCAAGTTTTTTCAGTCGATGAAAAAGTTTGGCGGGCAAAGCGAGCAGATGATTTTTGCTGATGTCGCAAATTTTTAAATTGACCAAACTGTCGAAGCTGCCGGATTCGATATGGCGCAGCTTATTATCGAATAGAAGCAGTTCTTGAAGCTTTTCAAGATCTTGGAGATCTTGGGTGTGCAATTCTTCAAGATCCGAGCCTGCGAGTTCAAGAAAGGTGAGTTTGTTTTGGCCTTTCAAGAATCCGAGAGGCAATTTTTGGGCGATGGGCAATCCTTGGATAAACAGCCTCTCAAGTTTCAAATCAATCAGCAGCTCCGGATCCAAGCTGATCTTCAATTCCGAATTCGTAGGCCTGGCCATCATCGTGAAATTGTAGTATTTCACGCCGAAAACATAGAGGCTGCTAAGCTTGAAACCAGCCAGATGTTTACGGAGTAATCCGGAACGCGGCGCATCGATCCTCAGGGTATTGTTCGTTTCTACCCCGAGATTTTGAGCCACCTCGAGTAAATTCAAATTATCCGGAAAAGCGCAGTTCCGAAAGGTGAGGACCCGAACGTTGCTGAGACCGAGATAACGGGAGGGCAGCTGGGACCAGTAATTCCTCGTCTCGGAATCATTGCCAGCTGAGGAGCCGCCACCCTTGATTGATAATGATGACGATAGACAGACAATTTCGACTTCGACATGTCGCCTTTTCGAGCAGCTTATTTTAAAGTAATCGTTCCTCAATGGACCCTCTCGGCATATATCAGCATCGATTTTCACGATCAGTAGCAGAAGAAGTAAGGTTGATGCCAACACTGAGGCAAAGGGACTGCTCGCCCGCCGCGTAGCCAACATCTTGATGCATAGCGTTTATACAACCAGCAGTTTATGATCGACCTGAAACAAATGGTATTATTTTATTAATTATAATGTATATGTAAGTATACAAAGCAGACGTTGTGTGTTGGTATATGATAAATTATTAATGGGGTGACGATTAACAATTTCAATATGTATTAGCATTTTTTTTCAGGTAAACGGTATCTTTGTCAACTTTTCTCTCTTTTTTTTTTCTTTTTATTTTGTTTACTTAATTTGTCATTGGAATTAACATGACACAAGAGCGTTTTATAATATCAAATTTTTGATTATATGGCTTGAAAAATAATTCAAAATTTTGACTTTGAACAATTAATTAGATGAAGGCTTATTTTTTGTTTGTTTTTGGTCATATTATTAGAGAAAATAATGAATGTTTTGTTAAAAAATTAGTGTGTCATACATTTAAATGTCTTTAAAGTAACACCACATAAACTGTATGTAAAAATTGAAAAAAAAACATTTTTTTTCAGTTTCACGTGTTTTTGCTCGTATATGTATATGTACAATTGCATAAAAAACAGTTATTCTCAGATTTAATACGTCTTAATATTCAATTGACTATGTAACAACTAAATTGTACTTTTGATGCTCGTATATATGTATAATAGCAATTCCGCATAAAAATTGTTACATAGTGTCAAATATATAGTAACAATTTTTTTAACTATCATAACAACTAATTTTCAATTGTTTTCACTCTTATGATTCTTTTATGGTTCAAATAGTATCAGACAAACTATTTTTACTGATTGCAGTAGTAAAAAATAAATTAAAGACATGTATTTTTATTTTGCAATTTAATTGTTTATTTCTTAATTATTTAAACAAATTAACATAAATAATCAAACTTAGAAAACAAAACGTGCCCGTCAATTGTACGGAAAAAATAACAAAATTTTATATTTTTTTTGTTAAAAAAAAATTTATTTTGCAGTAAAATTGTTATAAACAAAAAAAATTTGGTTGTACACTGCTCAATATCAATACACAACCATAAATGAGTTGAAATTAACAAAAATTTTCCTTGATTTTTTTTTGCGGTCCATTTTGGGCTCCAAAATATCGATGTTTCACCATACCATGTACGTAATACAGAAAGATAAAATTTCGTCTCTCAAACGCTTTTTTTTTTTATATAAGAAAGGTAGATCTACACGTATCACTTAAAAACAGAATCTAAAAATTTTACATATATATTTTTTTGTAAGTATTAAGGTCAGATATTAAAACGATTGAATGAAAATAATATGTAATGACAACAACTTGATTTTTCTCGTCAGCAATCGACAATTACACGGTTTTAAGATATACCCCTACCTACCAATAATAATTGACGCAAACATTACGTATAGATGAAGAAAAAGATATATATATATAGGTATACACGAACACGTTGTAACACACGAATTTCTCAATGATGATAAATGACCCTTTTTAAAATATTAATTTTAACTAGAACATCATAGCTCATACGTACATACGTTAGAATAAAAAAAAAGTATAGAATGATCGATCGCAATTAAAAGAGTTCGTTGTCTTTACTATGTCTTAGAAGCGAGAAAAAAAAGGAGAGAGGGGCGGGATGGGAAAAGAGGAAGGTGTAATGGGAATTTTCGGTATATGGACCTCGATTATACATCGACTTCAATTCTAATTCAAGATATAATTGATGAAATGATATTTATCTATAGTTGACTAGCACGTGTTGCTTCTATACTTCATATAAATGATAGAGCTACACTTATTGTTTTATATTAATTTTATTTTATATTGCGTTTATTAATTATACCGTACATATATTAATATGGTGCGTCAATGGCTTAGGTATATTGAATATATCTATATTTTACTATCGATTAGATAAAGTTTAACAATACCTATATATGTGAATTGAATATAAGAAATGGAAAGTTGAATGAAATAGATTTTTTGTGTGTATCAGCGTAAAAATATTTTCCCACATGGATTTGTTATAGATTGAATATAAAAATATTACAACAGAAGTATAAAACGTCAAAAGCCTGATAACGAAACTCTCTTTATCAGTTTCCAATGTGTGTGTGTGTGTGTGTGTGTGTGTGTGTGTGTGTGTGTGTGTGTGTGTGTGTGTGTGTGTGTGTGTGTGTTGCATTTGACAAAGTGACACATCATTGCAATAATATGTTCATATGTTTTTAATCGTCGATAAAAAATAAAAGAGAAAAATAAAATTATCGAGATCATCACATGTACATAAACTCGTAACGTAATATATGATATTTATTAAAAGAGATTCAACGATTAAGACGATTTTCTTAAATTAAATACTATAAAAAAAAAAAGAACGAGGCCAAAAGAGATAATCTAACGTATATAGTTTTATATCCGTCGAGTCTCGTAAAAAAAAAAAAAAAATCCCGTGGCAAAAATAAAAACTATCGGGAGGTAAGAAAAAGAAAAAAAATAAGACCACAGACTAAATTTTGACACAGCTCAACGAAAAATCGAAGAAAAAGAAACTATCCTAACGAGGAACATATAATATAAGAAAAGACATCGTCGTTGTCGTCGTTGTCGTCGTCGTAGTGGATTCCCGTTACATCGCAGTTGTTCTGGTGTGGAGGAAAAAGCCGCAAAATCGAAGCAAATGCCCGCGGAGAATATAATCTCGTTGTTAAAGCCCGTATATATAGTCTGAAGTATACCTATATACATATTACCTATATATAAGGGTGGGGATCTCTTCTCTTTCTCTATTTCTTTCCTTTTCCTATTACTCTTTCTCGTTTTTCCCTCAAGGTCTTTTTCGTGCGGCGTTTTTCGTATATAAAGCCACCACCACCACCACTTATAACCACCACCATCACTTCAAAGTTCGAACTTATACATACATACATACACACAAATACACCACCCAAGCAAGCAAGCAGGCCTCTCTCCATCTTTTTTCTTCCTTCTTTCTTTCTTTCTTTCTTTTTCTCTTTCCCCAAAAAAACATCGTGGTGTTGGCCGGGTCGGCCCCCCTATAATATGTACAATGTGTAACTTTGCCTCTTTTATTTCTTGCGATGCTCTGGCTGTTCGATAATTTTGCCTGAATATATACCTATATATATACCTTATATACTTTCTGCGGAGCGGACACCAGAAAAGAAGAAAAAAAAAAAAAAGAAAGAAAGAAAATTTGATCTGACAGAAAAGATACGCACACGTGCGGTCCGGTGTAGTCCTATGCGGCTAAATTAAATATATCTATATGTCTAATTATAATTCATCGGTAGTTTCTTCATCCTACGCACACGCACACACACATACACACATTAACATGTTTTATTAAATTTTTATTAAAAAATAGTAACGGAGATGTGTAAGTATAGAATATATTGCCAAAGGAAATGTGTTGTTTTATTTCTTATATGTGTCTATGTGTCCATGTGTCTAAGTGTGTCTAAGTGTGTCTAAGTGTGTGTGTGTGTGTGTGTGTGTGTGTGTCCTGGGTAATCCAGCCATTAATATTAAATACTTGTTATTTGATTCGATCTCAAGATCTTTGCTGTGATGATGGTTATGGTTAGTTAATCAAATAGATTAACATACTCGGGATGTTAATCAAAATAATTTAAGTATAAGGACAACTCCATTGGAATGTGTTTTTTTTTTTTTTTTAAAGTTGCTTTAAACTTTCGCGTTAGCCCCCTCAGGGGCCTATATAGTGCTGCTATTACTATACTACGTGATGATATTAGATACCTATATCCTAAATATATAAAAACAAAGATATATATGAAAAATAAAAATTCAAAGAGCGCTTGCGCAACGTAAGCCCACACATTTCCTTCTTTCTTTCTCCCCTTTGGTAATGATGATGATGATGATGATGATGATTATGGTGATGGGTGATATATACCTATATAACCAGCAGCTTATTTTTTTCTTCTGATTTTCTTGTTTTTTTAAATTAGCAAGAGTTTCTCCACCTCGGCTTGTGTTAATGTGACCTGTTTTTAGAGAAGCCGAATCCCAAAAAATTTAACCGGACTCTATACCCAAATGACTTGACACCACAAGAGCTTTGCTCTCCGTAAAAATAAGGTCTAATGAGTGTGTACGAATGTGTATGTGTGTGTGTGTGTGTGTGTGTGTGTTTAAGAAAACGAGGAAGGGGAGTCAATAATACCAAGCTTCGGTTTTAGTTAGGTGGGCATGTATATAGGTAAGTACGCAGTCGTCGTCCGATAAAAATTTTGTCTCTTTTTTTTTTTCTCTTTATGTGGGAGCTGCTTGTTGTGCTCGCGAGCGCGCGCAAACGCGTGTATATGTGAGTAGGTATATTTATAATGAGCCGCTGTCGTGCTTTAATTTCTCGTGCGTTTGCGTATTACTTTTTTAACTTTTTTTCTTTTTTTTTTTTATCGACTGTTATATGGTTTGGTTAATATGTACGATAACTTTTCGAGAGAAACCCAGCTTGTTTTTCGTTTGAATATTTTTTTTATTTTTATGCTTTTCTAAAATAGATTTTTCTATTAATATTATAGAAACGTTTTGCTGATGATGAGACGTGTATATTAAATATTTAAGAAACTCTAGAATATGAAGTTTAAAAAAAAAATTAATGCGGGATATTATCTTACTTAGAATGAAAAATAAATAAGAAATAAAATTAAATGAAAGAAAAAGGAGAAGAAGAAGAAGAGTAAAGATCAAGAACGAGAGAGCTGTGATTATATGGAAAAGTCTTATCGTGATAATAAAAACGCGCGTGTATGGAAAACCAATGTTTGACTTTTGAAATATATAATACGACACATTTCTTTTATCTCACGATGAAGCAAATTTTTTTTTTTTTTTTTTAATTAACGTTTTGGGGTAACAAACAAGTTTATATTTTTCTAAGCCTTAAGCTGAATTATTATTTGCTAATAGAAACGAGTTTTTTTGAGAAATCATTTATAGGAATTCCCGAAAATTTGAAAATTTTATGTATTCAATGTGTAGGTATGTCGATATAAAACAAAGTGGTAATGCAAAATAATAAATACCTATAATTAGCATCTAAAATATCTAAAGATCATTCGGACTTTAATGTATAGTGATTTATACACCTGTTTTTATTCTCCCAATTGATGTTGCTTCGTATAAATTTTGGAAAATACATTGTTGATTGTGTTTATAAGTGGATTTGCTCGTTTATACAAAAATTCGTTTGAAAAATCTAACGTAACTATATAATGTGTGGGAAAAGGGGGAAAAAGATGTATAATTTATAATAATTTATTCGATCGTGCTATATCTTTGCTCTCGCTATACATTATATCGCTTTTCGTTCTTTCTTTTTCTATTTTTTTATTCTCTCTCTGTCTCTTTGACTAATTTCGAGATGTCCATGAAATTTACGCTTGACATCAAAGCTTAATTTCAGATTAGGATATATCTCGCTAGCAAAACACACCTTCTCCTCTTCTTCCTCCTCTTACTCCATCTTCTCGTTTTATGTATATAGGCATTGACAATTTTATACTTTCAAAAAAAAAAAAAAAAAATTAAGAGAAATATAAATTTCTACACATCCACATATCAATCCTAACGACTCCAAAATTCTTTCTTCCTCATACATAATATAAAGTTTCTCTCGTGTGTGTGTAATAACAAAATTTTATTTCTCTATTTTTACGATATATACATAAACTGGCTTTTCACGCAAGTCACCCATCCACAGGTCAACATTAAAACAGCTCCTCCCCTAGCATGTACAAAAATATATATCTATTATATATTATATATTCATATATAGCTACACTTTATCCTCGATTTCATAAAAATTTCGATAGGAAATTTCCATATGTATTGCCAAAAGCACAATAAGAAAGAGAGCTTATAAAATTTATACGAACAATCATTCGTCACAATATACATATATATATGTGCTTCATTGC
Organism: Leptomastidea abnormis; assembly: GCA_030522805.1. Taxonomy (NCBI): domain Eukaryota; kingdom Metazoa; phylum Arthropoda; class Insecta; order Hymenoptera; family Encyrtidae; genus Leptomastidea; species Leptomastidea abnormis. The sequence goes on along the minus strand of JAPYZE010001445.1, from coordinate 3,168 downwards.
TCGTTTATGCATCCAAATCATCATCATCACCCACAAGTCCGCTACCTATATACTATATAATACGACTGCTGATGCTGCTGCTGCTCTCGCACCTTCCCCCCTCCTTTCCTCCACCTCAACTTCTTCAACTCCAACCTACCTCTTTCTATGTAGTTGCTATATACTGTATTGTAATTCCGGAGCTCTCTCGAACAAACAGAAAGCCGTCATTATTCCATCAATTCATCGTTTCAACGAGGCGCAATCTAACTCGACTCGACTTATAGAGCTTTTATACATACGATATTCGTATGCGTGTGTGTCTGTGACTGTGTGTGTTATATTTATATAGAAGCTTTGACGTCCGGTATAAACTTTTAAGGGTTGCTTTAGATATGTCTTTGATATTCTCTCTCTTTTTTTTTAAGTATTATAGGTATCGATCGTGTTTTTAATTTCACACTCGGTGCTGCGTATACAATGACAACTGCGTGAAATACTTCAAATGAAGATACAGTATCTTATTTGTGATGCTCTGAGACAAATAATATTGTAAATAAAGAGTATTACAATTTTTGATATTCTGATATTATGAAAAGTATGTACTGCAAGCTTAATAGTATTGTTTATTATTTTTTACGGAATCTATTACAAGTCGGTGCCTGGCGGACGAAGAAGGGCACGCAACTATAGGCGTTCAGGAATGAAGAAAGGCACAATTCGGCGCTCAAGGATGAAGAAGGGCACAACTTGGCCTAAGATACTAAAAATTTAATTTAAATAACAAACTTTGTTTAAACAGACTTTAATATACGTTTAATGATACAATAACTATTACTTTATTAAGACTTTAAAAAGAGAACCAAGAATTTCTATCAATAATATCAGTCAAAAAGCAATAACAAATCAAGCAGCTATTTAAATTTTTTCTATACGAGCGCTCCGAGTTGTGCCCTTCTTCATTCGTGACTGCCGAGTTATGCCCTTCTTCGTCCAGGGCGTCGATAATATAAGATATGTCAAGAATTGGAATTACTCGTTTATCGAATAGTCGCAAATTTTAATACCAAATACTTTTCGTTTGTTACACTATAGAGATTAATATTTTTCTTGGAAAATCCCCGATTAAACGTTTAAATTTTCGCGGAAGTATATAGGTATAGTTTTCGTAATAGCCGCCGCGTCGTTGATACATATATTTTCTCGTTATTCAAAATAAACTCAATTGCTTCTCGTTACTTTGACGATTGGGTTGCTATAACATGCGCCGATAAGAAGTTATAATATCGATCCCGCTTATTATTATTGTAATTTTTTTTTTTTTTTTTAATGTTATCATAACTTCAAATTTAAGAGTCTTTTCCTCTATATGTCAGTTAAAAGAGCGCGCAAATACACACACGCTCTGCTTCAATGTTTATCTCGAACTTGGAATTATAAGTATATGTAAGTATATCGTTTAGACTGAGAGTCGCAGGCGATGATATACATATATTACAATGTATGTAAATATATACATACATACATACATACATACATACATACGTACATGGGATGAAAGTAAAAGAGAGAGAGCAAGAAAAATCAAGCAGGCACAGCTGGAATTTCAGCTGCTGCGCTTATCAAAACAAGGTTTTTGGTGCTTATCGCTTAGTGAATCCGCGCGTCTCTATAAAGCTTCTCTTTTATATTTTCTGCTATTGTAATCCGTGTATTGTATACTCTGTATGCCTCTCTGTTGCATTAATTAAATGAAGATGATAATATTATGTTGTAGTAGGTATACCATATACACTTATTAGAACGCAATTAATTGACAAAGTGATTATATTTGAAATCAATATAATAATAATAATAATAATAATAATAAATAATAAATAATAAATAATAAATAATAATAATAATAATAAATAATAAATAATAATAATAATGCGAATCATACATCGATATCAAGGTTAAATCGAAAATGTCAGGTATAAAATTCGTAGAATTCATGATTCATTGGAAAATTTGGAAATAAAGATGTAAACTCAAGGTTATTATTCGAATTTTAAAATTTAAAGGTTTATTGGGTGAGTTTGGATATGAGACATATATTTTGGATCACGATTTACGATAATCCAAAAATATTTTTGTAATATAACGTAATAAGAGATGTACCTTGAGATGTACGCTTTTGTATAGAACTGATTGTATAATCAACAATTTCTATGAAAATTATTTATTCATCGATACACCTCTTACGAAGATTATTTACTAATTGAATAAATTTTAATTGAAAGCGATCGACCGCGAGTGTAAGATTATTTCAATTCACAAAGTTTTTATTATGAAAATTATTACAGAACTAGTATCGTATTTATGTTTGCTACATACAGATATCTGTCATAAACTTTGTAGGATATTCGCAAGTTGAAATTGAAATTATTGTAATTAGAAAATAATCGCGGGAGCATGCGCAGTTTAATATTATTAAAGATGCCAATATAAATTAACGTCGTCGACTTCAGGCCAGAAGGTTTCATAAATTTTTTTGGGGCAAGTCAGTTTAGAGGCTTTTAAATTTTCAAAAGGCACTGTATTGGTTCAAATTTTTAGAAGTAATTCTTTTGCCTCCAATTTTCAAATGGAAATCTTCTGAAAAAAAAAAAAAAGCAAAAAAAAAAAAAAAGAAAAAAAAAAAAAAAAAAAAAAAAAAAAAAAAAAAAAAAAAAAAAAAAAAAAAAAAAAAAAACCTAAGGAACGTTCTTGTCCCAAGCCAAGGACATTCTCATTTAATCAAGCTAATTATATTTTCTATTCATTCGTTTTTCTCACGTGAGACCTGCAAATCATCACCAAAATAAATGCACACAATGTCAATGCGCCGTATAAACCAAATGTACACTCTCCACCACACTATATTGCATTATGTGCTGTGAGAGTAAAAATACGTTCATATACAGGAACAGCGGACAATTTAAAAGCCGGTTACTTCCCTCCCCTTTCACGTATACGTCAAGCTGCTATATATACTGCTCCGCATCTCACCACCACGCAATACACAAACGCTTATCGGAGCAGAAAAGAGAGTATAATATATATATATATATATATATATATATATATATATATATATATATATATATATATATATCTATGTGTGTGTGTGTGTGTGTGTGTGTGTGTGTGTGTGTGTGTGTGTGTGTG
>JAPYZE010001444.1:0-22735 GCA_030522805.1 Leptomastidea abnormis | reverse complement strand
TATATATATATATATATATATATATATATATATATATATATATATATATATATATACATAAATGTTAAAGCGCGTTTAATGCGATAGAAGCAATTTACCGTGTTAGCAATTCGACTGTCTCATGACATACTTTTTGCATTGCGTTCTCCAATAACTGATTCAATGGGAAAAATAATGTGAAACAAAAATAAAGTTAATTTTTTTGGATAAGATAAGTAGGTATATTCTTGTCGATATTTTAAAGCTGGGTATTATTTAAACTGTATGGGAATAGTTGAGTTTAATGGAAAATAGGATTTGGAATTTTGGTGATGTGCTTTTGATCGGGATTTGACCTAAATCGCAGGGATATTGGTTGGGAGGTCCAATATGTCAAGCAGTCAGTGATATCTTCATTTTGTAAAGAAAGTGATGGGTTAAATAATGTGTTTTTATTTAATTTTTTATTAAAATTTAGTTTTTATATATTTTCTAATTTATTTATATTGTTTTATTATGAGGCAAGAGCAATATATTATACACTGCTTGTCTTTGGTTGCTGATTAAAAAAGATTAAAATATTTTTTATTATTATATGATCCAAATATTATATAAACAAATATTGTACTGTTAATAAAGTTCTATTTGAAATAAAATTAATCTTAATAAAATAACATAGATCAAAGTAACATCATCTTGCTTTTAAGTTCTCTTATTCATATCAAAATCAAAATAATACATTAATCATCAAAATTATAATCTTATATTGTCTCATATAACGTAATAATTCGATAAGTTAAATATTCTTAAGAATATTTACAAAGTCGAAATCAGCAACAATATCGAGAGATCATAATATAACTACTCTCGAGTGTATCAATTCGTCATGTTGTACTTTCCATCTCTACACGATATACTTTTTTTTTTTTGCTCGCATAAGTTGAGTATGACCTAGATTGAAAAATTTCAAGAATTGTTTTGATTACTATCATGGATATTGAAAGTGAATCATTGCTTTCACGCCTGGTTAAAGCTTACAACTGATTTTCATCTCGATTATTAACGGAAACGATAAAGTATTATTTTGATTTAACTACTTGCTTAGCGGATACATTTTCTAGACTTTATTCTTTTTATTCTTTCGGTTGATGCATTTTTCTTTCAATTATTAATTTACTTTGTTGTTTTTTAAGTGGAGAGATTTTTCAATGACTATCGTATATAATTATATAGAGTGAAGTGTATATTAGAAGTAATTTTTTAGTATTTATAAAAATAGTATTATAAAATAGTTATTAATAACAATTTAAGAAAATATTATTTTAAATATTTAAAAAAAAAGTCAAACTTAAGACTACTGGATTAACCAGTCTAAAATTTAACTAACCAAGTGCCTGAAAGAAAGAATATAGTCTAGATCAGCCTCAAATAAAGTTCTAATTTTACTTGCAGCTTTTTTGTTCCATAGTGAAATTTTCTAAAGTGATTTATGGTTTGAACTAAAACTATATTTTCCGACGACAAAGAACGTCATGCTTTCATCTTGGCAGTTGTCTTTAATCAAATTAGACAAGTAAAACATCCTCTTTTTTTAAAAGTTTATATTTTCAGAAATTATTAACAGTACTAATTAATTTTTTTTTTTACAAATTGAAGTAAATGATAATAAAAATCATTATCTAATAAAAAATTTAAAAAAATACAAATTTATCGTACCATTAGATAACAAAATAGTAGGTAAATTTATTTAATCTCTTAAATTACATTTATTGAAATATTTAAGTAGTCAAATAAAAAATAAAAAAAAAATAAAACAAACAAAAGAAAATAATATCTCAGAAGCCATAAAAATAATTCATTAAATCTCGGCAGTTTGTCTTGATCATAAAAAATAATAATAAAAATAAAAATTCACAGAAGGCCTGTCATAAAGATTATACCTTACCTTACACGGTGAGCGACATTTCAAGTGCAGCGCGCGTAACCCGAAAATCTGAAATCATAGAGAAAGTAAAATCATTAGTGTGATGTTATCTTTATATGTTTCACAAAAGAAGAAAAGAAAGAGAGTTGAAACGGGGGAAAATAAATGAGACTTTCTCAAAAAGAAAAAAAAAGGAGGAAATAAAAAAATGCTGAAAATTAGCAGGGATAGTAAATGAGTAAGCATTAAACCTTTTTCTCACGAGATAAGAGTATTAAAAACATAGATTCTTAATCTATATTTATGATTTATTAGAAAATTTGTATTCATAAACATGATGTACGACCAAAAAAAAAGTTTACATAATTTTTAATGTACATGTCAATTTGTCATTTAACATATTTCAAATACTTTCTAACAATTATCATTCATTCAGTTTAATAACATATCCATGATAATATTTTCATTTTACTGTAACCACCAAAAAAAAATTACGAGCTTAAAAAAAAAAATCTACCCGTAGAGTACATAAGTAATAGAGCAATACACCCTCGTCTCCAAAATCTAAATCCCAGTAGTATAACCCTATCGTATCTCTTCATTAATCCCATTCTACCCAAAAAATGATACACACCAAGAAAAAAAAAGTAATAAAGAGTAAAAAGAAAAAAGATGCATCGACTCTAGCGCCATGCCACCGGAAGACATTCTATAAAAACAAAAAATGAGAAAACATCTATAGCAAAACAAAAAGGGGAAAAACGATGAGAGGGCTACTCTCCAAAAGCCTCTACACCATATCTCATCAGCTTTGCTACTGCTATTGCAGCCACGCCCGCAAAAGAGCGGCTCGAGAAACTCGCTCATCTCCTTTCTTTTTTCCTTCTTACTCTTGCTTGCTCTCTTTCTCTCTCATACTCGTTCTCTCTCTCTCTCTCTCTCTCTCTCTCTCTCTTTCTCTACTTCCCCTGCTATTTATAAAGGAGTGAACGAACGCTGTTCTCTCGCGGGAGAAACGAGACGCCGTACCACCACCGTCGTCGTATAGTAGTCGTAGTCGGTATGTCTTCTCTCTTTTTTTTTCTCTTTCTTTCTCTGCGCTTTGTCGCGCAGGAAGCGCCGGACTTGTCCTGTCTCTTTGGGGACTTATCGGCATATCCCTATCTACCGGTCTTTGTCTTTTCTCTCACCGGTAGGTATCATATATCTATGTATAAGTGAACGTCGAGCGCGATTTTGCTGTGTCTATGTGTAGGCTTTTCTTTTTAAAGGTAGAAAGAGAGCTGGGTAATCAGTCCTTGTGATTTTCTACTATCCGGGATATATATTCTGCCTACCGTTTTTTTCTCTCACTACACAAAGTTCTTTTTTTCTCTTATCCTGCAAGCTTTTCTTTTTTTTCAGTCAGTGAAAATTTTGGAATGTCTATGAAAACATTTTTTTTTCAGCATCTCTATTTTTCGATTTGTAGTATATGACAAGTTTGCAGCCAGATTCGTACACCGTAAAATAAAAACTAAAAAATACAAAAATCATACTCCGTATATTTTCTTCTTTTGTCTTGTAACACACAGCTCATTCAACGACTGTAGTAGTCAGTCAGTCAGTCAACAATAGCCTTAATACACGGTAGTATAAGCGTATACCTTCGTGACTATACCTGGTACCTATTACATACATGTTTCATACAAACTCATATAGGTACGTCGTCCTTTTTCTTTACCCTGCTGTCACGCGTGTCTTCCGCGTTCACTACAGCCCACACGCGTTTGCCCGTTTATTATTACACCTTGCGTGCCTGCTGCTCTTCTTATAATACCCAATCCCCCTCTCTTCTTTTCTTTTCCGTCTTCTTAAGCTGTTATGCAATGATACGTTGACTTCGAGTGGACGAAAATAAAAGACAGACTCTAAAAAAACTGACTTTTAGACGTTACAGTTGTTTGTATAGATTTTCTTGAGTACGTCACGTTAGAGTTATGGTCATTGTCATGTACATTATAATTTTTTTTGCTTGTTTATTCTATTTTCCGATTGCATTGTTTTTTTCCGCACTGATTTTGTCTGATTTTTTTGTGAATTTTTTACATGGTATACAATGCATATATGTGTAGTCACAAAGGTATACATTGTGCATTGTTTTTATTTATTGGGTGAGGATAATTAAACAAGGTGCATTAGTTATGAAGGCCTATGTTTTTCGCAGAAAAAATGGTTTTTTCAGAGATAAAGAAATTTAAAAATTTAAGTTTTGTTGTAATGGATTAAGGTTATTATTTATATAAATATCAAGGAGGGGAATAATTGTAAAATTTGTATATTGTATCGGTGAAATTATCTAACAAAAAGAAATTTTTATAATATTGTGATTGATCGTACTTAAATATGGAGATTTTAAATTAAAAAATGGTTTGATTTTTGATAATTAAAGAAATTGTAGATAAAATAGTTGATATATTTTATCTTTGATAAACTATTCTTAAAGAGGTAATAATAAAAAAAAAAAACAAATGTAAAAAGGTACACTTTATTAAATATAGTTACATTTTAAAAAGCCTTGTCAGATACTAGAAATAGTATATTTCAACTTTATAGCTGAAGAGCTTATTAGAACGGTAGAAATCGAGAATCGAACCCACAACCTGTAGATTACGAAGCCTATTTTCTTCCGCCTAAGCCATTAAATGCTCCGATCTCTAAATTCTTAAAACATTGTCAAATTTTCAAATGTATCACAAAATTATAAACCAACAATCAAAAACTGCTCTTGAAATACCAAGCCTAAAAAAATCATTCAAGCATATGTATCAATTTTCTAAATAAATAATCAGTCTCTTTCGTACAACTGCATCGTGCAAACTAAGATAAGATCCACTAAAAAAAATAAGTAAAAAATAGATAAAGAACAAAAAAAAATTGCAGCAGCTACAACAAACCAAGCGACAAGCATAAGCACCCGGAGTGAAAAAAAGACACTAGCCGCGAGAAAAAAGAAACGATAATCATCTATACACTGCCTGTAGCAGGTCGACGTTCTCTCTCTGTAAGCGCGTGTCGCAGCTCGTCGCCTATCGAGTTATGATAATGCAGCAAACGCGCACACGCGCGTGGGAAGCCCAAGCACGTTTTTAAACGTCCGCTCTTTTTTAACTCGACACACACATACACACACTCACTCGTCACGGAATTCCTCTAAGAATTTTTAAAATAAAAATCTTCCCGCACTCGTTTAGATCTTTCTTCACTTCTTTGTTACTTTTTTTTTATCTGTTCCCCTTTATTTTTTTTTGTGTGTTCATAGGCTTGATGATGATCTTGCGGAAAATTTATTCATGCAAGCTTGCGTTCTATTTTTTTATTTTTATTATGCATCTAATATACTTGTTTTAATCTTAAGATGATGAAAGCTGGTTCTTTATAGGAGAAGTCTTGAGTGGTTTATATCGTTATAACGGCACGATTGACTTCCGTTTCTACTTCTGTATGAAATCTTGGATGTTAGAAGATAAATCTCCTGCTGTGTAGGGGAAGGGGGGGTATATATAATATAGACTTGTTTCTTAATGTTTTGACGGGCAAGAGACCCACTACTGCGCTTAATTATTACGTCATTCATATTAAGAAGGATAAACCTGATTTCATATTTAGACAAGTGTAATAGATGCACATGCTTTCACGTTATAGTCTTATTTTAAAATACATATCTAACATATGTATCTATGAAAGATAAAGAAGAAAAATAGAAACTTACTTTTTTTTTCACAGAATTTAATTTACCGTAATAATAATAAAATAATAAAAAAAGTAGCTTGCATGCCTGCTCATAGGTCATAATCAAAATTCTGAATCACCACGATACTTTGATTACCAAAAAGCCATTAACCTCAGATAGAGGGGGAGAAAGCACATGCATGTGTATGTACTTACACTTGTACACGCATATATGCTACACGTATGGCGTGATCAAAATCTCTCAGGGTAAGCGATGATCCGCACGCAAATAACAATAGCCGCAAGCTCGCAAGAGGGAAGCCGCAATTACGGCGCATTAATAAAGACCCAACGATGCCGCTGATGGTATAGGACCGTTGTATGTACATACATGCATGTACATATACCAAACTCATGTATATGTACATTGCACACGCAATAAAGAGACATTCGAGTGGAGGGGTATAAAAAAAAAGCTCGTTCACCGTTTGTTCTCTCTGGCAACCGCTGGGTCAAGCGCAAGCTACTCTTGTGTATATATATGCTTGCTCACTCGTTCTTCTACTATACGCTTTGCGATTAATTTGATTTTGTCAATCCAATTAATTTGGCCAATCGGATCCATGTCGTCGTGTTCTCGCTCGCAAGATAGAGAAGGGACTGTATATGAAGAAGAAGAAGAAGAACGGGGTGGACCTTTAATTCAATTAGTAATTGCTGGGGTTGCGCGTTCTCGGCCTTTCTCTCTCTTCTGTCCACTCTAAGCTTTCTGTCTTTTGTAGATCGCCGCAGGGCTTACTTTGGAAAGGTTAAGCTCAAAGACGAAATTTTCTATTATGAGCTTGGCTCTGGATAATAATGATGAGATAAGGGTCCAGATAGTCGTTTGAAGTGTCCCGACGATTTAAACTAATGGAAAAGCTTTTTATTTCGATTATAATCTGTTATAGGCAATATTGATTATCAATTGAATCAAAAAGATATATTTCTGATAAATATATTTATCGATACACAATAGATCACTTAAATAATAATTTCGTCTCAATATTTATTTATAAAAGTTTAGACAACACTTTTTCGTATCTCATATGTCTGTATCTTACAACATCGGATCCTAACGGCTAAGCCCCAAAACCAAAATCTAATTAGTTTCATCTCACGTTATATATACCTCAAAAAAAAACCAACCCTATATACCAATGCACGTACACACGCGATATCTAAAAACTTGTCGACGGAATATCGGATTACACGCATCCTCTTTCCCCTACCACCTTACGTTGTCACGCGCCCTGCAATATTTTGAGGGGGAGCTTTACGAGCAAGAGAATTGGCGTTGCGACTTTTTTGGGATGACTCATCGTCGCCCTATAACCCAAAAGTTGATTTTATTATTGCGTGCAAGCAGCTGACATTTATTCTTTTTAAAATAAATTTGAGCTTTTAATGTGGAGAGAGGATTATTATACGTACGCAGGTCGACCTTCGCGCTTCGCTAAGTTTTTGTAGCCCAGAGCTTTTGACCTCGTGTGCTTTTGGACTTAAGCAAAGAAAAGGAAGCTGCAGCAGTAGTGTACGAGAATAAGATGATTCTATTTTTAAATGCGACTGAAGAGTGTGAGCTTGCATTGTTGGGAGGATGAGTCTGGAAGCTGTGCTGATTCATTCAGAGAACCAAAGGAGAGCTTTTTATGATGATAGACGATAAAACAAATTTAAATGCTATTTTACGTTACATTAAATTATTATATTTTGCAATTTTATATTTTATTTTATTAAACAAAAACGTAAGTTCACAAAGTTGCTTTCACAAGCACGATTTTGTAATCTAAACTAAAAAAAACTCGACACTTCCGTAATAATTGAAAAAAAAAGAAAGAACAGTTATTAGTATACAGAACAAAAAAAGCTCAGTGCATCTCTTACCCACCCATTAAATAAAAAAAAAAAATAAAAGTGAAAAACCTTGGAGGTGCAGCCAATCTCTTCCGAGAACAAATTCAATCGAGCCGAAAGAGCAAAAAAAGAAAAAAAAGCTCATCCGAGAGAGAGAGAGAGAGCGGCTGTTACAAGTGAGTATAGTAGTAGTATTTTCGCCGAGCTCTGCAGAATCTCGGCGTGAAACGGATGACTCATCGAGGAGTGAAAGAGAAAGAGAGTATAACTCTCTAACAGTTAGCGAAGTAAAGAAAGAAAGAAAGAGTAGGAGGGCATTGTGCCTTAGCGTTGAGATTCCTCACGTCCCACACACACACTGTCTCGTATCAGAGCTTTTACTCTCAAGCGCTTCTCAATCGCACAGAGCTTTTCGAGCTTTCGTGCATCTTCCCTTTCCTTTTTCTATCTAACGTGGGCGGATATACTCTTTCCTCGTTTGGTCATACGAGTTGGTGAAAGGCCAAGAGGAAGAAAGTATAACTTTAACGCGATGACTATACAAAAGTTATATGGTATCGTCATTCCGTTATCGATAATTATCGTAACGGCTACGCACTTGAGATTAGCATTTTAATCTTGTATAAAGATTGAATTTATTTATACATATTTTTTTACTCTTTCGCTTTCGTGACTTACAAACTTTGCAAATATTTTATCTTCATTATGGTTATAAATTAGCTTCGTTCGCTTTTTTACTTAATTTCAATGCATAACGATCGGCAATATAAAAAGTGACACTTTATAATATCGAGTTGTTGTTACGTATGCATAAATCAAAACTTTTTCTTTTGAATGTTTAATATCCTGGCATGTAAAATCTCATACAGGATATGAATATCTATACAATATGTATATGAATGAAATTAAGAAACTTATTTGCAATATAATATTTTATACCTAGACAAACCGTTTCAAATAAAATCTCTCGACTCATCCTCGCAAATTGTTCAAGCGCAAAATATATACATGTATACAGTGTTACAGGTATAGCTTCCTCTTCATTGCCAGCAGTAGTAGCAGCAGCAGACTCCAAGCTCTGTTATTGTTTTCAGAAGAGGCTTCGGTGCACGGCCGTCCATTCAACCCAGAGTGGCTTTTGTGAGAAAAGAGAAAAAGAAAGAAAGAAAGAGAGGTGGGATGGTGTAGATTGACACACACACACAGACACACACCGCAAAACCGGCGCTCTCAGTCTCTGACTCATACTTTCCCCCTGCGGCCATACCAAAAAAAAAAAAAAAAAATACTGAGATCCACGTCGGTGGCTGCAATATTATTTCTCTCTCTTTTTCAGAATACCGACTTCTCCTTCTATATACTCTGGTGTTTCCTGTTTCGTTTACTTGTGTACACATATAAGCGTGTATGTATACACATGCGTCTATAGCTATACGGACCATTAATATACGTGCGGCGACACTCGGTCAGCTGCGGCAAGACATGATTTTATATTTGCGTTGGCAGAGTAGAGCACAGACAGTGCAGATTTTACGGAGTGAATTACACCCTTTTTCTCTGATTTTAAGTTTTACTGACGGAAATCTTGAAATACACGGATGCGCATATGAGGAGTTTTTAATTTTAGAGTGATGGCGAGAATTGAGATGTTTATGAGGATATGAAAATTACAATAGGGTAAATTTCTTGTTTGGTAAGAAGTTAAAGAAATGTTTTATTGTGTGAGTGTATCGTAAAAATATACTGTCTTTACGCTAAAATTTTGAAATAATTTGTGGTTAATTATTTAAAAGCGCATTTAATGACGTGATAAAATTAACGCAGTTTTATGTATTTTTTTAATAATTGACTAACACTTGCTAAGATAATAAAGATTGCGTAACTCATATAGACAATAACTTAACTTTAAAATAAAAGGCAAAAATAGCATTTAAGAATTTCTTCTTATTCACACATACATACACATACATACATTTATCAAAAAATCAAAGGCAGTGAAAGCATTCACATGTATCATAAGCCTTACCAGAATACACACATCTTTTCTATACACATGACATTTGAATTTCGAAAGAAAGAGACATAAATTCTTGTATGCATGAGCATACAGTAGGTAAAAAATCCTCCTCCCCTGTATCCAATTCGAACGAAACAACGAAACATACTCCTGCGTAATCATTAAATATTAACGTATACCTCGAGGAGGCTGCAGATTCTTTAAAAAGCATTTTCTTGGTATATAAAATGTTTATGCACATATTATATCTGTGGAAATAGGTGCAACTGAAATGTGGTGTATCATATGTGACATTTTTGCAAGAATCTAGGTTACTCAAGATTGTTATGGTAAAAGTCAAAAGTAAAATTTACCACATGATTCTTATAACAGTGCACATCACCATTAGGTGAAAACATAGCCAGCTGATGTTAAAACTTAGCAAACTAAAAAAAGAAAAAGCTTATTGCTCACTATGCTACTAAAGAAAACAGTAGCAATTCCCGTCTATATACTCAGACTCTCATCTTTATATACCTGAGCATAAAAGGAATAATAATTCTAGGAAGTAAGTAGATAGAGGCGCCTGAAAGTATACGCATACGCAGACCGATATGTACCAGCTGCTGCTGCTGCTGCTACTCGTGGTGTCATACTCGTTATTTTACATTTACATTCTACGACGTGGTAATGCCATATAATGTGGATTGTCGAACTTGGTGCAGTTGCATTATTGTCAACACTGTATTCTGCTACTATGTATACTTTTACGTATACTTCTTGCCAGCTAGAACTTTTTTCTTGAAGTTGGATAGCATTGGTTACGCGTAATAGTCTTTCTGTCTGAATATTGTTGGCAGATGCATATGCTGAATAAAAAGAGATATAATGTAATGGCAATATTTGAAGATTATTCTCTTTCAAAAAAAGCGTTGACAATTTAAATTTTGAAAAGTTTCAGTCTGCATAATTTAAATATTTCGTTATAATTATAACGCAATGTAATCTGTAATTGCTCGTCTCTAATTACAAAAGAAAAGTTGAATGATTTTCAAGCGAACTATTGTTTATCCCTAATAACATGCCAAATACTTTAAAACTTAAGATAATTAACATAGCTTCGACGAAACATAAACAGCTACAGGATACTTAAAAGTATAATTTCGAATTTCCGCATAGTGAAGAAATATCCATCGAGAGAAGAAGAAGAAGCTGAAGTAACTAGTAAAAACCAATGTATTTTGCTTGTAGACGCATATTTGTCAGACACGCAGAGTATTGTACAGCGCGTGCAGCTAATGCACCAAATCACAGTTAACTTTGATACGTAGCATAGTATGAAAGATGTAGTAAAGCACTAGTAGAAAAAAAAAGATTTTGGACTACCTGTAACTCTTTTCGTATATACCGTTTCGAAACATTTTTCAGAAAATACAGTGCGTAGTTTTTCACACCGAAAAGAAAGTTGGTTCAAAAGTAAGGTAGGGAAGTGAATTTTTCGTACTGCTTTTTGGATGTTAGAGGTATTGCGGTATATGCACGACTTGACATGGCAACTAGGCCAAGTACCTCACCCTTTACCCTTTTTTTTTCTTCTTTTTCTTTCTCTCTATCTTCACGCGCCTTTTTCTTTTACTCGCTTGTTTTCTCTTTCTCTCTCTCTCTCTTCGACTCTCGTTCCGTTCTCCTTTTCGTGTCTTGTAATTAGAAGGTTTTTCTCGCTGTATACAAAAATACGTGGATTCGCGTGAGCTGTGGGTGGTGGTTTGTAGTTTTCTCACTTTTTTTTCGTAATTTTTTTCTTCCCTTTTTTTTACTATTTCTTATTTTCCGTTGTTGACACGTTGACAAGAGACTTTTTTTATTGTTGAGCTTGAGAAAAAGGGTGTGTTTTTGAAGTGAAAACGTTTTGAGCGAATGCAGTTATATTTTGTAGATTGTTATGAGATAATGAGAATTGAAAGCAAACGACAATTTTTCACGATAAAATTGCTTGTATATATAAACTATATTGTTTTTTTGTAAGTACGTATCAAAAAATTTTTTATGATAAGTTTTGAAATAGATGTTTTTACAAGTGGAAAATAAGTTTGTGATTAATTCAATCCAATTATTTGAAGAAAAATCATTTATATTACATGAATAATTCATTTACGTTCTACGTGTGATCGACATACTTTTATCTCTAATTGAGAAAGAGAAATAAAAAATAAATCACACTATTGGCGATAAATAAATTTTTCTCTCTACATTTTCCCACGCCATGCGAGTTAAGACACGCGTACCGATCAAGAAAGCGACGGCTGTTCAATAAAACATAGAGTTATCAACTTTTTTTTTTTCTTTTCTTTTCTTTTTTATTACCATCAACGCCACGAGCTAACGACTATTTCATAAAATCTAAAATGCTTATAATTATACAGAGAAAAGAAAATATAGATCACACAAATCGAAGTGAAAACTCGACGTGATTATCAAGATGGAGATCAATATAACCAGCAAAAGTAAAATAACAGTTTTTTTTTTTAATTTATAATTGCGTAACGCATATATTTTATGCGTAAAACAGTAATAAAGACATTCAAGTTCTTAATTGAATGAACGACTGTTAGAGTTGAATATACGAAATAATGTCAAGTATCTAATACTTTAAAATTTTTAAAAAACACTTCATTTTTTTTTCTCCCAACATTTTATGCGTATAGCAAAGAACTTAATTATAATAATTATCCAAGTTGGTAATGGTACCCCCAGACAGCGTTAAAAATAAAAATTTCATCTAGTGGCACAAGTCCCCACCCTCCCCCCTCACAAGCAAATGAGTCCAATCGGTATCCAACTGCGGAAGCTAATTAAACCGTCAGACTCTAATTAAAGCAACTCCTTTACGTTTATATATAATATCGGTCGTGCTGTGTTTTTCAATTATTTATTCAAATGCATTTCAATAAGTCCTAGCTAGCTGTTAAACACGTGCGATAGCTCAATTAATTTAAACTCGCGATAAAGATACGAATGTATTGAAATTTGGTAATAGAAATTCTGATTATAAGGAGTGAGATTTTTTAAATGCCTCATTACACCTTTTTTTGTTGATGTCTTTTTTGGTATCAAAGCTCTCTAAGTAAATTTTTACGTACTAAGCACCTGATCATTTAACGCTACTGACCCCACTTGGCCTAAATAACATCGACCTATGAGTTTGAATTAAGGACGTATAAAAAGTATTTAATGAAAAGAAGCACCTCTTTACTAGCATTGATATGATGTTCTGAAACTTTTTTTTTGATAGTTGATGATAAACTTTGACGATGTTAGTTTGACTTACGAGACTTTCATTTTTTTTTATTGAGCACTTAGATGGATAACTAATCGTTATTTGAAGATCCAATATTCTCACATAATTATGTTTGCCATAAAACTTGAGTTTTTATTTAAATGAGCAACAGACAAGAGGTGTATCTTATACTACATCGTACTCTTCAACTCCGATGAAATGTTTGCTGCGCATATAATGTAAAATTAGCTACTTTCAAAAAATGACTATGCAATATCTGTTAGTTATTTGTTGTCGTAAAATCAGCTCTCTTGGTCTATGTCAGTTTTTTAAGAGAATCTTAAGTCTAACAAAATCCCATCAGGATTCTATTAATAATAAATAACGTTTAAAATTGGTTGCTTGTAATATTTCAAAGTCTCTCTGCAACCTAAGATTTCTCTCTCTCTCTCTCTCTCTCTCTTGCTCTCTTGTGGTAAAATGCTTACATTATGCCAATCGTAAGTCTTCGTACGCTGAGAGATTATATCGAAAATTTTATAGGCTAATTACGGTAGGATGAAAGTTCGAAGAAAATTTATTATATTTTCAATAATCTCGTGTAGGTTCTTTAGAAAACATCCATTTTCTTCCTTACTACCTTAATTAATTTTAATTTTTTTTTATATATAATTTTAATAACTAAATTAATTTAGTTGGTTTAACGTAATATTGTTTGTTATTTAAATTAATTTGGAAAATTTAGATTAAAATTAATAAACAAAAGTCATGAAATTTTAATTTTCATTTCTAAGCAAATACATTTAATGAAATGAGAATTTGATAATATTCATGTTCAAAGAACAATTATTTAATAAAGTTACATTGTTAGCCAAGAATTGATTGAATAATATCATGAAGTCTAAGCACTGATATAAACAAGATATATGTGAGTGTTTCAAATAGCTTAGCTTGTAGAGCGTCAGTTTTGAAATCTACAGTACGTAAGTTCGATACTCAGTGGTTGCCTTTAGCTAAGTTGTAGCACAAACTCTTATATGCCGAATTACACTTATTGTGTAAAAAAGGTTTTTCAAAAAGACAAACGCCTGAATGTTGCGGTTTTCAAAATTGGAATCGAAAAATAACATAAAAATTTTTTTTTAATATTGCTTTGCAAATATTTAAATTTAATAAACCATCTTAAAAACTACGAGAAAAATTAATGTAATACCAATAATGTAATCCTACATAGCAAAATATCTTGAAAATAAACAAGTCAAAAATAAAAAAGAATCACAACTTTTTAAAGTGCCAGCAATCATCGTCCACTTTTTTATTCACAAATATTTTATGTGTACGGACAAATTTGAATAATTTTGGAGCTTTAGATATGGTACACTGGTTACCTAAGATAAGTAAATTTTTTGACAGAATGTTTACGATATATTAGATTGAATCGACAAGATATTTAAAACCTTAGAAGAAGGGGATTGAACGATACTGATGAATATTACATCAACTGGACAGTCGTAAAGTGAATCAAGTCGTTTAGTTTCTGTTAAACTCAATGGAAAGGGTTTCTTCAAATTGTTAAACTCTCTTAACTTTTAGACTGATAGTAAAGCAAACGACATCACATTCACTTCTTAAAATTGCTGTTTTATTTTCATGCATTTACGTGTTATCTTTTTTAAATTCACGTAAAATTAACATATATTACAGAGCTTGCAAGCTCAACAACCATTAATCACTTATCAATATACCTATCAAAAAATTAAAAAATCAATTACGTAAAATAGATGCATATAAAAAATATACAAAAAAAGGAAGCAATAATCTGCGTCTAGAGATGTTTACCAATTCATGTATGTATATATGTATAACCGGTCGAATGCAGAGAACCCGCATTTGCTGCTGTTTTTAAAGCTTCGAGAAAGGCTCTTTTCGTATGCATACCAAGTATACCGTTATCCAAGCGAGAGGAGTATACCATACTTTCTGTCACCAAGCTCTTATACGATTCTTTCCTTTTTTTTTTGTCATTCTCGTTTAAACTTTACTTCTAGCATTCGAATGTTTTGTAATCGACCGGAAACGAGCTGTGGATTTTATGCTTTTCAACACATTTAGTTTTGCTCATCGTCTGAAAGGAAGAAAATCGAGGTAAAAAAACTAATCGTAGATAGGTATACAATTGGAATTTTACAAGCTTGCACAAAATTACTCTTAATGGTAAGCGCACTTAAGGTATGTAATACAGGTACTGTTATACTTTCTAGGTGTCGATTAAAAGTTCAAACCGATCAAGATCAAGCAAAGAAGAATAATACAACCTGTGCAATAGCAAATAGATATATCTATACCTATTACGTAAGCCTCGCTCCATAATCCTTTCAAGTCGAATATCAAATATATTCCTATCGTGAACCACTAAGAACCGAATCAATTTACATATAACCTTACCCTCTCACTCTCTTTCTCTCAAAGCCACAATCTACTCTCGGAGTCGTCATGCAAAATACTCGGTCAATTTTCCATTGACTTTACGATGAGAAAAAGAGAGAGAGGGGTCAAAACGATTTCCGAGTAACTCTTCATGTGTACGCATCTCTCGTTCAATCTCAAATCAATCAAGCTAGGGTGTGTATATGTGTGTGTATATGTACGTATGTATATAGCCCTAAGGCTAATTGACACGTTAATTGCTTCTCACCCAACAACGTCTAGTGCCCTCCTCTCTTCTCTGTATACTCGTGTATGTATAATCTTTCTATAACACCCTCTATACCTATCACGAACGCGTGACTCTCTTTCTCTTTCTCTTCCCTCTTTACCGTTTTCTCAACCCCCTAGTTCACTATATATATTGCATTTATCTAGCGAATCGTAAAAAAAACGAATTGAGAAAGAGAAAGAAAGAGTGAGAAAAAAACGTGTCCTACACAGCTAGGGGTTTTAATAGGTTTTCAATTGTTCAGATCGATGCGTAATATGCCTTATAATTTTTAAAAAGTACATTTATATTTTTTAAAGATATTTTTTTATCTATCTATGTATTTATTTTTTAAATTTATATAAGCTTGAAATTTTTTTTAATGATTCTGATAATTTTGCAAATGGTTTATTTTTCAAAACTAAGAAAAAAGAACTTTAACAATATGCGCTAAATTCAAAATTTCTTTGAAAGCTTGCAAGCACAAATACGCGTTTATATATATGCGTATAGTTTCACCGAAAAGCGTCTAAAGTAAGTCTTCCATGTGGGTCGCTTTAAATATAACTTTAACCTCAGCTTGCTATCACACGTATAAACCTCAAGCACTTGCACATACGCAAACTATACAGGATTTATTTATAAAACAGCCGTTTTTCATGAATCCATATTAATTTATACGCGGAAAACGTTAATAGCGATTAAAGCTCTTCTATCATGTATAAACACATACATATAATAAGTAAGTAAATCGTAGCACACTTTCTAGTTAGCAATAACTTTTCAACCAATAGTTTGTATAGATATATCTATATACACTTGTTGCATAAATAAAAACTTAATTTTCCTCATACCCTTTTTTTTCGATTATAAAATATAATATATCCAAGAAAATTATTCACCTGTCTCAATAGTTATTTTTCCTCGTATTTTCAATATATATATATATATATATTTATATAGATATCTCGCTTACTCCTTTGCATCACTTTATTTACTACGGATAGTTGGAGTTTTCACGAGCACTAGCAGCTGGCGCTATAGCAAATGGAGCAAGCCAATCCAATCGCGCGAGAAATTTTCCATGTTTACTACAGTAGTATAATATACCTTTAACTTCTCTTCCCCTTTTATATTTATATATAGGTACTTTTTACTTCTTCCTTGTTATCGGCGATTTTCTAAAACTTAATAGCTTGTAAAATTCAAGTTGGCTCGATTTCTCTCCGTCTCGCCTTTACTTCGAATAGATCTATACTTCAGCAAAACCAATGAATTTCAAAGTTACTTCAATACATAGGTATACTCTTTTTATCCTCCTTGGCACTTGTAATATTTAATCCGCAAACCCATAATAAGCATACCACTTGCATAATTAACATTTCCAAAATGCAATATAATCGCAATTTCAACCCTTTTCGCTATCATCGTTTAGCACTTTGAAATTAAGCTCTGAAAGTATATGTACCTTGTACACGACCTTCGTAATGTTAAAGAAACAGAAAAAAATTGTAAAGGAGTAAACGAAACGCGAATAAGTATATCCCGTAGCAAGACCTTGGTGTATGTATACGGTCAGTGCAAAGTGCAATCAAATGCAGTGAATGGTATATATAGAAAGGAGAATAAGAGAGAGAGAGATAGAAGTTAAAAGGAAAGGAGATGGATATATAGAAAAATCGCTTTCCAAATGACGAGGAGGCGAGACGACAGTAATTGGCCGCGACGTGTGCAATCAACGCTCTTCTCTCCATCACACTCTGTATACATATATACATAGATACGGTAAAGAAGAAAGAAGAGAAGGAGGAGGCACAAAATCGGATGATCGCTTTTAATGCACACTTTCTGTGCTGCAAAGAGGGGAGAAATTGTGTTCTATGTATGTACGTGTGTGTATAGGTCATTGGTTAGACTTACATATATACATACGTGCTTTGTTTAATCAGATGTGTGAGAGAGAGAGGGGGAGAGAGAGAGAAAGGGAGAGAGCTTGTAAAAAGCTTTACCGCGAGATCGTTTGAAATGAAAATTGACCGATATATTGCGTAGTCAGTGAATTTAATTGGTCTTTTCTTTGTATACATACAAAGCGCGCAACAAGTTTAAAACTCCTTATATACTAGGTGATAACGGTAGAATAAAAAAAAAAATTGTTTCTACTGCCAAAAAAAAAAGAAAGAAATAGCAACAGACACGCAACAGAATAAAGAGACAAACGATACAAACGTTAAACATTATAGCTTAGACGATGTTCTCTTACAACATACATACACCAGTAGAGTACATTTAGTTAGTCGAGTTCTCGGCCTTGCGAGTACTTCTCTCGTTGAAGCATCAGTTACGAAGTACTCTTCTTTCTCCCTCCTTCTCTTACTATACGTATACATAATATAAGCTCAAGCAGCAAAAGATCGAAAGAAGCCAGCGGCAAAAGAGAGGCTCGTCTTAGCTGTTAGCTGTTAGTCGCTGCTGGTGGTGGTGGTGGTGCTGCCGCTCGCGGAATCCACATCCAGCATCAGTATGTGTGTGTGTGTGTGTATATGTATATATAGGAGAGGCGTATGAGAGTCGATCTCAGGGCGGATTCCCACCGGTCGCCCGGTCACGACTCCACGAGAAGAGAGAAGCCTATCCTCCTTCTCTTTCTTTCTCTCTCTCTTCTCCCTTTCACTCCTAACTCCTTTAACTCTCTGCCAAAGGATTATAAGGTGCGAGAGAGAGAAAGAGAGGATCCACACCATAGCTCTAGTGTGCCAATCTATATGTATGTATATATTTATATACTTCGCTTCTTTCTCTTTTTTAGGACGATTGGATAATGTGAATTTTCCAAGTAAGAGAGATATTCGCAATACTTTGTGTGATATGTGTGTATATATATACTTATAAAGCAGATGGATTGATGGACTATAGTTGAATGATAGTTATTGCTATTTGGGTAACAACAATTGACGGTTGTGTATATGCTGTGCTTTTTCGATTATCTTAAAGTTTATATATTTATATATAAAGTTGAGTGTGCAAGGATCTCCTTTTGTTGCGTAATTAATAGCGACTATAATCCTTGTCTGTGTGTGTAGTATGTGATTGTCCCGCAAGCTTTAGGCTTTTGTGTATGCATTACCATTGACTATGTAAGATAGGATATATATCTTTGTATATGCCATATCGTTTGAGTAAAACTGAATGGAGTCATCAATTTCTTTTCAAAAACTTGTGTGTTTACCGTTTTGCTTGGTAAAAATTTATAAATCTAAGTTTAAAGGTGTGCATTAATTTCTTTTGTTATAAAATGAAACTTATTTAATCCTATGTATTATATTCAATACAATTAAATTTGTTGCTCGATTTGTTTCTTTTTTATTTTTAGTTTCAGATATATTTATTGCAATGATATGTGATTTATATGTGTACCCGTAAATTTATATCGATGCAATATGCCAAGAGTAAAAATATACCTTATAATATATACAAACGGTCATGTCAAGTTTTCAAAACCTACATACCGATCCCCCCCACAAAATCAGATAATAGTCAAAAGAAATCAAGGAATGCATGCGATGTCAACAACTAAAGCAGCAGCAGCAGCTGCTGCTGCTGTTGTTGCTACACTGATCATATAACGATTTCGATCTCATTATATTTGATATAGGTATATCCCTTCTCTTTAAAGTTGTAGTGTGTAAATGCATGATTTAATATTTTTCGTGTCAGCAATACAAGTTCTTTCTCTGGCATCTCGCCACTGACCTAAATTTACAAACCTACAACATGTTCTCCAGACGAATACAAGGCTTGTATACACACATACATACACACACCCTTTACCATTCAAGATTTCTTTACTCTGGTACCAAGACGTTGAATAATAAAAAAATAAAACCCGAATTTTTAGAAAGCACGTGTAAACTTGTAATTTTCCTTTGCTCACTCTTGTATTTTCCAAAATGCAAAAGCTCTGTGTGTACCTATATATGTGTCTTTGAACTCGAGCTTTCTGCAAAATTTTGTAGACAACTCGCATATCCCCCAAGCCGATCGACTTGAATAATTTAACGCGAAACTATAGTCGCACGAAGACTCGAGTACACACACACACACACATACAGTATATATAAAAAATGAGCGTACGAGGAATAAAATAACAAAAATCCCGGGGTACCAGGACAATTGTCTATTTAGGAAGTAAGAGAAAGAAGAAAGAAGAGTAGGATGTTTGGTGGGTCCGGTGAAAGGGCATCATACATACTAGTATTCGTCCAGCTCTTCTCTCTTTCTTTCTCTTCGAATCGACTATATTTCGCTCAGAGGAAGCATATATATACCTACACGCGAACTGCCTGTATAGGCCGTAGTAGCAAACGCTCGCTCGCTTCTGGTGAGGTCAGTGAACAGACCAACTCGCTCTCACACGTGAGCTGAGTATATAGGTATACAGCAAAACCTCGTATATATACGAAGTGTGTATAGAGCTGCTGAGTAGAGCTGCAGGTGCTGCTATCGATCGCTGTGCTGGTATATAGTGTATATACATGCGAACGCGGACCGGCTTGAGCGAGTTTATAGTATGTACTTCTAGTAGCGGGTATAGGTACTCTCTTTTTCAGGTCGTAGGACGACGACCTTTTGCAGGGTGGAATATCAGTGTGAGTTGAAGATTTTTTGGATTGATTGTTGATCTGTGTTTTGCTAATGTGTGATGGAATTGTAGTGGATGATGGAGTTGGTTGGATTATTGAATCAAAGGTTGGTATGGTATATATGGGGTTCAAAGTTGGAGATTTTGTTGAAGGCTTGTAAGAGTGATGATAATTTTTGATGGATTAGTATGGCGTTGAGCTTTTTTTTTCGATAATAAAAGTGATAAAGCTTGTGTTTATGGTTGAAAAAGCAATTTTACGAATAATTAAAGCAATTTTGAAAACTTTTAAACGTCGGACTATTAATTTAACAGGGCAAAAAAAAAAATATTATGCTGCTATCATAAAAATCTCACCATAAAAGTTTTCAAGAATAAAACTCGTAATTTACATATTTGCAAAAAAAAAAAAGAAAATAATTTTAAACACCAACGGCACTTACTTGATAAAAAAACAAAAAGAAAGAAAAAAAGGTTTATTATGCATGCAAATGGTATAGTATATGAAGTTCATTCACCTATAAGGGAGAGAAAATCAAAAGTACGAGAGGGATATTACGTGCGTGGAATATACAACTTTAGGTATATAAGCCTATAAGGAATTTATTCAATCAATAAGAGAGGCTATAGTATTGTTATATATACACTCACTCTCTATAAGATAATACCTTTCTTAGAATGAACGATCGATTTGACTTCAACTAGCGTATAAAGTGAATGAATGAACATATTACGTAATCCAAACTGCATCATAACGATCATCTTTCTTTCTTTTTTTTTTTAATTATAATAAAATTTATGTAATAACCAGTGTAATTCAAGTTTGGGAAGATTTTTTAATGATATTGAAATTTTGTATTATGATTATATATGAATGGCGTAAAAAAATTTATAATGATTATAGGAAATTAGGTAAAATTATAAAAATATTGATTGTACACGTGTAATTTATAGCATAAGCAATGAAGATTCTATTTATTATATGTTCATCAAAAATAGTAATAATCAGCGAAACAAAAATACTTGTTCAAGCATAAAAATTTTGCAAAAACTGCCTACTGTAAGCACGTCTTCATTTTCAGTTCCAAAAAAAAAGAGAAAGAAAAAAAGAAATTTCAAAAGCAGAAAAGCTTATACCAACTAAGAAAAGATCAAAAATCCAAGTAGACCAGAATAAAAAAAAAAGAAGAAGGTAATAAAGAAGCGCGAAAAAGCAGAGAGAGAGAGCAACAAAAGAGAGAAAGAAAGATAGAGTAAGCACTCTAAAATGAAACTTTCTCTCTTCCATCCACCCACAAAGTCTACAGCCCGTTTTCACTAATTTAGCCCTACAACGACGACGTCGACGACGACGACGATGAGGAGGCAGGCTGATTAGTCTCGTCTTGCTATATACTCACAGTTTACAGAGAGAGACAGTGTGCCATAATAGTCAGGGACCAAAAGAGAAGGAAGTTTGAGTAAAATAAAAAAAAAAATAAAAAATAAGCTCGACGCGACGTAAACAGAAATTCCCGGGTATATATTTCAAATGTGAATGGGAAAAAGGACCTTGTGGGTGGTTGAGAAAAGGTATAGGATAGAGAGATCGGCGGATGAAGATTAGGGATTGCAATCGCTGGTTTCTTTTACTTGACTCTCTCTCTCTCTCTCTCTCTCGTTTAAATTTTTATTCTAACAGAAAGAGAGACTTAAACGATGCGACGAAAGTATAGGTATATTGTAGGTATGTATGGTCGACCTATGATGTAGCCTAGGTAATTCTCACGTTATTTCGTATTTCAATTGACTAAACGAAGAAAATAAAAAAAAATATTGCAAAAAGGATGTGAATAAGTTAAATTTATTCGTCGTACGTAATATAAAAAGGAAAAAGGATCTATTTTTCACGATTTTGTATCACTTGTTGACATAAATTTTCTAATAAAACGTAAATACATTTAAACTTGCTGCATCTTCAAGTCACAAGAAAATCCACCTGTATATGTACATACACACACATTATATCGCTAAAAAATTGATCCTTCTTAAAGATAAGCCGAGTGTACATAGGTACATATACACCAACGCAATCCCTTCGAAATTAAAAGCTTGGATTTAAAATAGATAGACGAGTTATATAGTCAAGCCGTAGTCGTCGTCGTCGTCGTGCAAGAGAACGCGGTGAGTCGGTAAAACGAGTGCTATATGTATAAGAGAGTAGGAGAAAGACGATAGATGAAGGTAAGAAGAAGAAAAAGAAGAAGGAGAGTTTATAGAGGGAAACGGACTGGCAAAGATAGAGTGAGAAAACCGCGCATCAGAAAGAGAGAGAAAGAGAGGAGGAAAAAGGAGGCAAGCGCGGCAAGTCAGAGTATATAGAGAACGTATAGAGGCCGAGATTCACAGACAGGACGGAATGTGGGCGGTGGGTAAAAGGTATGTGTCTGGTGTATATGTACGTATGTGTATGTGTGTATGTATAAATGTGAACGCGAAGAGACGTAGTCTGCGAAGAGAACGCAAACAAACTGCTGCTGCTGCTGCTGCGCCCGATGTGTGTCCGGGAAGCAGTTTGACCGGCAAAATCAGCAGTCGGACTACTCTCTCTCTCTCTCGCGCGCGCGCGATGCTTT